>JANIJH010000004.1:59013794-59027222 GCA_024520975.1 Erythroxylum areolatum | reverse complement strand
AAAAATGGATTCTCCTAAGTAAGGTCCAATAGATATGCAGGCAACTAGTAGCACATACTTAGGAAAATGGTTTCAATTCTTAAGGAAAAGCTAAAGAGCTATAAAAACATATTCCTTGTATCTTGTACATTGGTTGGAGGTATCCCAGAAGTACACTTGATTCTCAGAGTAGATAGATCCATTATATGCTATACTATACGGACGATGAAGAACAAAGAAGCATTGGGTGGATTACTTCTCTAATGGAGTCTCCCATTATCTAAGATCCTCATTAACTTGTTAGAGTTGCGTTCTCTATTACACCAATGGTTGGTACCACTTAAGGAAAGGCCACATGAGGGAACTTTCATTCTCTATATGACAAAGGTTGATAAACTTGTAAGAGAAGAAGGGAGATAGCACATGCATAGAAGGTAAAGAGTGACTATAGGTACCATAATGCATTTTCTAAGAACGGGTTATTGATGAAAAACATAGTGAAATATGGAGCTTGTATATTGAACAAAGACAGACAACAATGTAGTTTTGATTGGTTGAGGAAAAGGTGGAGATAATAGAATAAGCTTAGCCAAGCAAGAGAGGCTATCTCATCAACAGTAGTTGGTGTACTTGTGATAGGAGGGAAGAACTTCTTTATTTTTTCCATGGTAGGCAGGTCAACCATTAAAAGGAAGAGAGATATTTTTTGAGGGATAGATAAGACTGATATTCTTTTGAGGTCAAGAGAGGAAATCAGCTAGGATGTTTTAATGGCCTTTGATGTGGTGGATTATGAATTTATAGTGGGATAACTAGTCTTTCCAAAGAAGTAACTAGCTCTCTAATGGTAGTTTTTTATTTCGATCAAGTATCTTTGGAATTGACATATTGTTCATTTATATTGTAAAGAGAAGTTAAACTTTTCTATACCTCTTTTGAGTGCCAGATTCTCTTTATAGATTACATGATAATGTCTTTCCAAGTGTTTTTGTCAGCTAGCATGTCAAGTGTCAACAATTGAATGTTTTCCCTTCTATCTCCTTTATTAAAATTTCTCTCTAAAAATCTTCACTAACATCAATCTGCAAGATTTGTTTTCCTTTATTAGGAATCTTCAGTGGAAGTGGATGCTAACTGATCTCCTTTAATTGCTTGTCTGTTTTTGTCTAGTCTAGGCCCCACGAAGGTGGCTTTTTCTTTACTAATTTTGATACTTGGCTGACATGTTCTAACACATCAGGGATAAAATCCCTAATATAATTCATGATTCCTAGAAACGGTTGGATCTGTTTAACAGTGAGGTTCATATCTAGGAAGTTTAGCAGTTCAGTAACTACGTATGGGCCGGGATGGCAAAAGTCATCATGAAACTTCATACCCAAAAATTCGATATGAGTTGTTCCAATTTAGCTTTTGCAAGCTGAGAGAATGGCCTCATATTTCCTTAGAAGACCAAAAATTATTGCAATAGGGCTTGGTGCTCTTGCTGGGTCTGAAAGTAAAGCAAGATCTTATTAATATAAATTAGAGCGCTTGATAAGATATCGTCATAGATTCTTTTCATAGCTCTTTGAAACAATGATGAGGAGACTTTTACCTAAAAGACACGACTGTCCACTAGTAATGGGCATTAGGAACACAAAACGATGTCTTATGTCAATTTTTTAGGTTCAATACCCAATTGTCAAAATCAAACTTTTAAATAAAACTTTGAAATATTTTGGCTTATTTCAGAAATAGTACTAGTGTATTGATATTGGGCTGATGAAACTTGCTATCTTGAAGAAAATGATTTAAAGGCTTGTAATTAATAACTAACCTCTTTTTCCCTTTGTTTTTTATGCTCTTTTATCAACATAAAAAGCTTGACATGCTCGATTTGACTTATTTGGCTCGATCAATCCTTGTTTTAGAAGTATTAAACATTCTTCTTGTGCTAATTTTGGGTCATCTGGATTCATCATCAGATGTGTGGCCTTTGTTGGATTAACGTCCTTATTCTTCTTGAATGGTAAATGGATATATAATTTTGAATTTTTCCATAATGGATCTGGATGATTGAATTGATCATGACTTTCTAGGCAATATTGTAGAAGTTGATCTTTGATATCTTTATACCCAGAAAGAACATGTTGTAGTTTGAACAAGTTGTGATCTTCAGTGCACTCATGAAAATCTTATTTGTAACGAATCTCTTTTAGTAAGATCTGTAACTTTTCTGCTTGGCAATAGATATCAATCTCAATAAATATGTTAGGATCAGGAAGAGTACCTCTAATATTTTTGTCCAGACAATAAAGCTTGGAGAGAACTTTATCACAATCCTTCTCTTCATAATAAGATCAATCTTGAAGGATTTTTTGTCAACTGCAGTAAAGTATTCTTCATAGAGTTGTCATTCTTCTGTAGGAAGAATATATGGTTTCATTACACTTCCACAATAGCCTATATCCATGTAACCAATAACTAGGATTGGTTTGTGATACTTTTCTATAAGCAACTGAGTCTTGACATAAGGTCGTGTGACTACTAACTTCTTAGGCTCTAGCTTAAAATAAGACTGTTTCATCATATACATTGGTTCTTCATCTTCTTCTTTAAGGGAAGAGACATCGTCATCAAAAGATTCACTATTAGGAATTGCAAATAGAGTCTCTTCGTCTTCACTAGATCGTTCTTTAAAAAAATACTCGATGTCCTCATAATCTCTAATAGGCATTATGGCTTTCATGGACTATACGATTTTTCATATCCTTTTTGGGCAACTTTTTGCATTATGGACTGGTTTTCCATAACAATAACACTGGTATGACTTTTTAGCATCTAAAACACGCAGCTTAAAGAATTTTATCCTTTTTTTCTTCCTTCTATTAAAAGGATGAACTCTTAACGTCTTTTTTTAAAAGTGTTTCTCCTTTTTTATATTTCATGCACATATCTTTGTGTCTTTGTATTTGATCTTTAAGTACGAATTCTTGCATTATTGTTTGAGTTCAAGTCCACCTTTGACCATTGCTTTGAAGAAGTAGTGTCTCCAAAGCTAATTGGTAGATTTCTCTAAGAGAGATTTCAGATATGTCTCTGTGAAGAGAATTGATTGTGTTTTTTAGTTCACGTTGTAACTCATCAGGTAGAGAAACAATAAATATATACCAAAGATTGACATCATTGAAGTCATTAAGCATGTAATATTTTTCAAAAATCCTTTAGAAATGCTTTTGTAAATCTTTTTAGTTTATAGAGCAACATTTCATTTCAAAATGCTTATATCTATTTTATCGATCAATAAGTTGGAAATCAACAATAAACTCTTTATGGATCATTCCTAATAAGGAGCTGGCTTCGGTCAATTGTAAGAATTGCTTGTGCTTGTATTCGCCAAGGCTTTGAAACCATTCTCTTAAAGTCAGTCATTCTTGAGATTATGTTAAGATATCTTTAAGAGACATATCTGACCTTATCATTTGAAGATCTATTCAGGAACTGAATTCATGTAGTAGATCTCTCCATTTTGTCATCATCAAAAGTTAACCATAGACTTGAAGTAGGTTTATAGAAAGGAGCTATAGGTGGTCTGACTAGTTCAGTCATCAATCTCAAGTTTGACTTCTGCATGTGAAGAGTGTGGAATGACCATCATCATTTGAGATATTAGAGTGATATCTGCAAATTGTTCTGAGTTTTCTGAGTTTTCTATAAAAGAGTAAAAATCTTGGCTATCAATTTGGCTATTAAAGTTATCTAGTATTGGTTGAAGGGTAGCTATGAATTCTTGATTGGGTATTGGTTTTTTTAATGTGTTTGAGAAAGACGTTTCTTTTGGTGGAGAAGGTGGCGGTGTATGTAACAGAATGTCTCATGCTAGAGGTTTTGCAAGAGTTTGTCTGAATAAAGAATAAGACATTTTAAAAAAATTTCCATTGTCATTAGCATCAGGATAGGATGGGGTGTATGTAAGTGGGTCGTGTGGTTGGAAATGTTAATGGATATGGATCATATGTAACTTTGGAATGTTCTTTATCCACATCTAACTCAATTATTTTAAGCTCTTCTCGAAATTTTTGAAGTTCTCTTTCTTTCTTAGAGAATTCTAGTCCACAATAATGCTAGTTATTATATCTTCTTAGTTTTGAATCAAGTTGGGCAGCTTGATTAAGTATTTCTTGATGTAATTGTCATACTTGAAGAGATATAACATTAACTTTTGAATTTAGTCCTTGTGTTTTTTGAGACAGACCATCGAGCTTTGAATCGATTCTTCGAAGGACATTGTTTTAAGCCACAACATTTTGTGTTTGTCAATTGAAAACTTCTTCTGCTAGAGAAATAAGTACATGATTACTTTGTGGACTAATACCGATGGATCTCAAATACGACATTAAAGATATTTCTGTGGTTTTATTAGCCTAAGCTTCCAAAGGTGAAAAATCTTCCTCATATGATCTCATCATCATACAAGGTACTAGTTTGGGGCTTTCTTTGGGAATTAAAGACAAAGAGCATCTTGGTTGGATCAAATGCTTTTTCTCCAACTATTCTGGATCAAATGCTTTTTTTCCAACTACTCTTAGTAGTTCAGAGAGATCCTTTATTTTAGACTTAGGATTCCTAAGACCAATCCAAGGCCTCGATTCATCATCTTCATCATGTCTGAGTTGGGTCTTTCTTGGTGGTTAGTATGAAGATTTTGACTTTCTACTAAGCTCTTCTCGCCATTGAGGGGCATAAACCTCATCGTCATTATCAGAATTGTCATCCATCCAATATTCACAATCAGAATCACACATAGATGGATTCATTATATGCTATGTTATATGGACTCTTCAATAACCTATAAGAGTTGCGTTCTCTATTGGACTGATGGTTGGTAACACTCAAGAAAGGTCCACTAGAGGGAATTTTCATTCTTTCTATCACACAAGTGTTGATAAACTTGTAAGGGAGGAAGGGCGATAACACATGCATAGAGGGTAGAGAGTGTTTATAGATACCATAATGTAGTTTCTAAAAGCAGGCCATTGATGAAAAACATAATGAGATATGGAGCTTATATATTGAACAAGGTTGGACAACAATGTAGTTTTGATTAGTTGAGGGAAGAGGTGGAGATAATACAGCAAGCTTAGCTGGGCAAGCGAGCAAGCTTAGTCGAACAAGAGAGACTTTCTCATCAACAGTAGTGGGTGTGCTTGCGAAAGGTGGGAAGAACTTCTCTGTTTTTACTGTGATAGACAGGTCAGCCATTGAGAGGAGGAGAGGGTCCTTTTGGAGAAAGTGATAAGGCTAATACGCTTTTGAATTTGAGAGAGGAAATCAGTTAGGATGTTTTGGTGGCCTTTAATGTGGTGGACTATGAATTTATAGCGGAAGAACCAGTCTTTCCATCAAAGCAATTGGTTCTTTGGTTGCAGTTTTATCAATCAGCATCCACCTCTACTAAAGATTCCTGATAAAAGAAAACGAATCTTGTAAGCTGATGCTAGTGAAGATTTCTAGGGAGCAATTTTAATAGAGGAGATATAAAGGAAAATGTCCTTTTATGAAAATGCTAGTAGATAATTTAAACCCTCGGAAAGACATTAGTAAGCAATCTACGGAGAGATTTATAGAAAAGTTTAACTTCCACCTTAATCTTTATCTCTTTACAATAGAATTGAACAATAAATCCTTTCCAAAGATACTAGATCAAAATAAAAAAGAATTCTAACAACAATTAGAATTTCTCTCCTCGATATGACGTACACATTATACCAGAATGCCTTGATTGACACCCTCTTGACAATGCTCAACAATGGAAGTGTCATTATGACCATTGCTCGAAATTTTAACATCAAACTTAATAATTTGACACTAACCACAAGATTAAAAGCCCATATCTAAATTATTGGAGTAGAGCAAGACTCTATCGCTATCATAGCCACACTCAACCATCAAATCATCTACCGATTGCAAAATCATGCTCTAGATCTAAACTTTCCAAACTCCACACGAGATTGTCTTTACATGGTAGCAGATAACTCTTAAAATGAGACCATTATTGTACAAATTCCACAACAGTTTTCATCAGAACAATTGATGCATATAGAGTGGATCACAAATTACGAGAAGGAGTTTCATACCCTTAGATCTAATATTTATTTAAAATATAAAATAAAGTGATATTGATAATTATTTTTGGTCATTTTTACCATAAAATAACACCTTGAAGTTAAATATAATATTTTATATATTGTATGCCAATTTAAAAATATATTGAATAAAAAGAAAATTGATATATTTAATTATTAAATATATAAAATTTGATAAAAAATATATTTATTCATTTTTATTATGGAGATAATAGGAAAATTTGTTCAAGTATTTCAAGAAGTATGTCATACATACCACCATCAAAAAAATAATAAATTAGCACCATGAGTGCACAACACGTGCTAGTGTTTTGATTTTTCTTGTTTAATATTCCTCTTCATGCTTAGGAACAGTGTAATTAAATTTGACACCTAGGCCTACGTGGGACCCTTTAGTCGTTAATTGAATCTTAAGCTTAACTAGATGAAACAAGAAACTAAGAACCGATCTAATTTTTCAATTAGTACATGATATTCAACTACGAAGCGTTGTTCGTAGCGGCCAATTTATACCAATCAGACCCGTTGAAATCTCCAACTTTCTTAATCACAGACCAATTACGACCGTCCGATCTAAGACGCTTGCAGAAATCTGAAATCTGCCTACTGCCACGGGAGCCTCGCGTCCACATCAACGGTCCCTACGCAAAAGACTCCGCTCCAGCCGGCTTAAATCGACGCCAACTCGCCGCCTCTGGAAGCTAATCGGGACCGTCCAAATGCGTTCGACCTTTAACGGCCCGGGCAGCACAGATTACCGTATAAAATGCTGCGAAATGGTGTTCCCTCTTGCCTTCTGTTTCTTTTTCACACCCAAAAAGTTCATTAATTTATTTTCTAGTGCTTAAATGTCTAAAAACTGTTCGCTGTTCTCCGTTTCAATTTTTAGTTTCTTTCTTGTAAGTGTTGGTTAAAGTTGGAAGCAAATTTAGGTGAGTTGTTAATCTAGTGCTGTTATTCATTGTTTTTGTTTATGTTCGATTGTATTTGGTGTTTGCTGCGAAAAGGTTCGCTCTTTGTTTGGGCTGTCTGAGTTTTTGTGCTTTTAGTTTGATGATTTCTACGATGTTTTTATGGTCCGATTAGGATTGTCTGTTCCGAAGTTCATTGGTTTGTTGATTCTTTTTGTTTTAGACACGATGTGGAAAAAGAGGCTGAGGAAATGAATTAGACAGATTGCGTTCATATTCTTAAAACACCCATTAGTCGTACGTCAACAGTTGTTATTTGGTGAAATAGTATGATCTAAGCAGCTTATCCCTTCCGAAACAAGTGGTAGTTCTCGATTGTTGAGAAATGTTGAGTTATGATGGAGGTCTAAGGCTGTTGATGGAGTCAAGAATATGAACTTGGAAAGTAAAGAAACTGATTATTCAATGGTTAACTCAGTGATTCAGGTTTTTAGGTGGAGAAAAGGGTGAAAGGGAATGGCTATTTACGAGCAAGATTCAGATGTTATTCAGTGGGGTCTTCGTATTCTAGAAGGGGACCCGCCGTTCTATCCTGGGTATTACGATGAGGCAATACAAAACGGTAACAGCTACCTTGAACAACATTATGTTGAAGATCAGTATGACATCACCGACTCTAATCATGTAGAGAATGATGAAATAATTGCTCGTACTCTGCAAGAAGATTTCTCACAGCTAGCAGTTTCTGAAGCCTCTGGATACTCGGTGGCAGCTGAAGAATATATGCAGCCATCGGTTCAACCACATGATTGGCATTGCCCACCGACTATGAACCACTACTCAGGTAGTAGAGAACTGCTGGCTGTATCTGATTTGTTCTTGCAGTAGTGAATTTGTTGACGTTTTAGTGTTTTAATGTGTAGACCATGAGTATAGCGTCGAAGAATCAGATGATACAGTCCCCTCCACTTCATGCTCTAGTCCTGGAATTTCAGAAGAATATCTCTATTCTCCAGAATATTCTGATGACAATGAACTGGATGAAGAAGTAGGCAAGACGCTGAATCAAATGATTCCTATTCCCGTAAGTTTATCTGTTTTAAATTGTTATGCTGGTTTGATCATGGATATCTAGGAGTTGATTGATCACCCGCATCTTGACTTCATTTTGTTTCGCTTTTAATAATTAATACTGCATAAAATGTTATATTGTATGTGCAATGTATACATAAACCAGGTTGGATCAGTGTAGAGGTATCGTAAATTGAATGCAGATGCCTATAATTAAATCTTATGATATGGGGCTGGGCTAGAAATTTATGGATTTCATTTATGACACTTAGAAGTTCAGGATAGTAACAATTTAGCAGTTAGAGATTGACTCGATGCATGGATAACATTGCTTCCAAGTTCAATTTGCCTTAAGTTGTGTTGAAGCACTCAAGTCTAGGATAAATCTCTCTGGATTTCTTGTTCATTCAAATGGATTCGAATGCTATTGATTTATGTGGCAACTCGAATCTTGTCTAACATTGAATTTCCTTTGTTTGTCAATTGAGATGCTTATGGCCTAAAGTTATTCTTTAATGGATATCTCCTTTATCTACTTTAACTTGAAGATTTTGATGGATAGATTGTTGTCACGTGTGTCTGTCTAGACAAGCATATATTTCATGCAGTCTTGTATTAATCTTGTTGAGCCAATATTTTGGATTATATCATTTAAGTGCCATTTGTTGAGTGCAAGTCAGAGTGCATGTTTATCAACATGCATGTGGATATTTACATTAACTCCTCAATCCATTATCTTTCTGTTTTCGTGCATAAATTTATTGTCTGTATTCTGCAGCATGTTCCCAGAATAAATGGAGAAATACCTTCCATCGATGAAGCAACCTCGGACCATGATAGGCTTTTAAACAGGTATTGAATATTTGACACTTTCGTCACAATTGTGATTATACTAAGGGATTTCTCCTGGAGGAGCTCTATCTTTGTGTCTCATTTATGTTGTGCTATCTTTGCTGATTTCCTCAGACAGATTGTTGTTATAGACCAAGTCCAATAATTTGGAAAGTATATATTTACCCTATCTCCGTTTTTTAAAAGATTTGGCTGTAGTTGAGTTAAAAAAGTCTCCTTTAGGCATATCATTGCTGTATGACAACTACTAAGTAGCATAGACCAAGTCCAATAATTTGGAAAGTATATATTTACCCAATCTCCGTTTTTTTCAAAGATTTGGTTCTAGTTGAGTTAAATGTCTGCACTAGGTATTTCATTGTTGTATCTTAATTTTAGATTGCAGTTATATGGCTTTGTGGAGCTCAAGGTTGAAGGGGATGGCAATTGTCAGGTTAGAACAAATTTCATCTCTCCTTTCTACAAACAGTGATTTTTGTTGTCGTTGTTGTTTGGAAGCCTTGATTGAGAAAAGAACGACCTAGCTTCTTTCTTGGTATTTGATAATCAGCTTCCTTTCTTTTTTCAGTTTCGTGCTTTGTCAGATCAAATATTTCACACCCCTGATCGTCATAAAACTGTGAGACGGCATGTTGTTAATCAGGTTTTTTGGTTGATCCTTTTCTGTTAATGTTGGTTAGTTATTTGCAGTCTATATTTTATGAGACCTGATGCATTTTCCATATTAATGGTTTGCATAATCAGCTTAGATCTCACCCGGATATCTACGAGGGATATGTCCCCATGGAGTATGGAGACTATTTGAAGAAGATGTCAAAGTGTGAACAGATTCTTTCCTTTTTCCGAGTTCGGTCACATTTTTATTGGGAAAATTATGTTAATTTCATGCCTTTTTATCCAGGAGTGGCGAGTGGGGTGATCATGTTACATTGCAAGCAGCTGCTGACTTGGTATATATTTCACAACTCCTTCACTGCCACTACTAGCTCTATTTTTTCCTTGTTTAAATTAATTTGTCAAGCTAAAAATTACTGCTTGTTCCTGCACTTGCTGGTTAATTTCATGGGGTTCTCTAAATTTCAATTTCTAAAAGTTGAGATGTTCTTGTATTATTTGTTACTATGTCACCATCCTCTTAACATCATTTTGTGAGATTAAGAGAGAGGTGGCATGGTATTTTACATTATCAGCTCAGCACTTTGTTCAGCTCTATATTTAACGTAGTTTATTGTTGGTGAGTGTTGCAAACTTTCAATGCGACAACTTATTTTTGGAAATTAAATCCAGCCATCCATTTGATTTATAAGTGAAATTATTAATTAATGGTATTATATGCATCTCCGTTTCTGACTCCAGTGGACTTTCTCATAGATCTCATGCATATTTGCATTTATCATTTGCTTACAAAACCTTCTAAAAAAAGGTGCATTTTGTCCATTTTTAATAGAACTTAATAAGTTACTGCAGTATGGCGCAAAAATACTCGTTATGACTTCCTTTAAGGACACCTGCTACATAGAGATTCTTCCTGAAAACCAGAAGACTAAAGAAGGTGATTGCTTCAACTTACAGTTTCTCTTCCAGTGAGAATTTACTAGTTACTGCAAGACTTTTTCTTTTAGATTTGCTTGCTGGTCAATCTATTTTGTTTTTATGTCAGAAATGCTCAAGTTTTGGGTTTTTTTGCATTCTTTTATTTTTCATTTCCAAATAGCATTATTTCATAGTAGTTTTAGAATTACAAAATTGGAAATAGCTCCTCTACCAGTTAGGGATAAAGTTGCTTACGTACTTTTGGACTTTCCTAGACTTCGCATCTCAGCAGGGCTTGTACTAGTATGTTGATGTTGACGATTGATTTTATAACTACAAAACTTTTGATGTTATGCTACCATTGAATTTATTCTGGCATTCCATGTAATCCAAACTGGCATATCATCTCATCAGTAATTGTAGACAAACATCTGTCTTGTCCATTTTGTCAGGAATCCCACATTGAGCAAGTAAAGACTGTTAAAATGATTTATAAATGTATGACAAACTTCCCCTTATAAGATGCCTTTTGAGGTGGGGTTAGGCTCAAATTTATCATGGTATCAGAGCTTAAAACTTATATCAATGGTTTGGGGTGGTGCCTAACTTGTTGTAGCCCTTTGTCCAATATGACCATCAGATTTCCAGCCCTCCTCTGGACTGAGAGGATTGTGCTAGGAATCTCACATTGAGCAAGAAAAGAATGTTAAAATAGTTTATAAATTTATGACAAACCTCCTCTTATAAGATGCCTTTTAGGGTGAAGTTAGGCATAAATTTGTCACATTTTTTGGTCACAACCATCATCTTATTTTGCTTCCAACTCATGCCATTCAGGTACTTCGTGGCTTGTCTCTTGTTTCATCACTATTTTTATCTTATTTCTACATTATTTGATGGACTTGTGTCTCTCGTGCAGTCATTTTCCTGAGTTTTTGGGCCGAAGTACATTACAATTCAATCTATTTTCAAGGAGGTACTGTTGTTTTCCTTGCTTTGATTTGCTTTCGCTATTTGCTATTTGCTATTTGGCCATAAGGGCAAGTTAGGGACTGCTTAGACCAGGTGATTGCCTGGTCTTGACTACTGACAATAAAACTTCTAATATAATATATTGCAAGTCCATCAATGCCCCAGGGTCTTTAGCTTTTGATAAACTTTACATTAGTTTCTGTTCCACATGTTATGGAGAAACTTTCTTGAAGGTAAATTACGTAATTGAGGAAATTTTCCAAATTATAATTCCTGATCTCTATTAGGTTTCCTTTTATACAGATACGTCATCTGGTGAGTTTAGAAGGAAGAAAAAGTGGTGGAATTTTGGGAACAAGCACTAGACAAGTTGGCTATATTGGAATGAAGTTCCCCATATTCTTTTGTAGCCGAGCCTGCTGTGTGACACACATGCAGTCCCTCCGGTGCTGGACATTCTTACTGTTCTTTATTTTGTAGCCGAGCCTGCTGTGTGACACACATGCAGTCCCTCCGGTGCTGGACATTCTTACTGTTCTTTATCTTTCCATAAATTTGAGTCCTAGATGGCTACATCTTGTCTAGGTCAGTTGTTTCATATGCACGTTGTTATCATTCATGTCATAATTTTTGGCAAGCGCACAATATGGAATTGCTTACAGATCTTTTAAGATGAAAGAAAATCGAATCTTAAGCTCAATTTTATTAAATCATGTCTCGTATTAATTTTACGAGACTTGCCTGTTCCTTACAAGCTCAAAGGTCCATTCTTCAGTGCATTAGAAATCGAAACCGTAGGTTAGGAATGCTTGAATTCCTTGGAAAGAAGCATAAATCATACGAAGGAAATCATGCTTTACTTAGGATGGTGCTCCCCACTTGCATCTGAACTCTGGAGAGTATTATCCGAGCTCAACTTGGTCTGAGAACTTGGTTATTGTCAGGTGACGTTAGAATTGGATTCTCAAGTTGTAGTTCGTCTCTTATTTGATTCCGCACAGTGCACTATTTCGTTGAACCCACTCATTGTTAGCATTAATGAACTCCTCAATTGCACTGGATTGTACGCACTCGATATATTTACCGGGAGAGCAATAGGTGTGCCAATTGGCTCGCTAATTTTGCAGTTATTGTAATTTAGGACTAACCACTTTTGTTAATACCCTTCTGGGTGTCTCCCCTCTTCTTTGAGGATAGAGCTGGAATAGGGTAGTTTTCCTACGTTAATTATGTAAGGTGTACTGTTTATTTTCCGATCAATCAAAAAAAAAAAAAACCTATGTTATTATGTTACGTTAAAAGTTATCTATTGTACCAAAAAAAAAAGTTGTATATTTCAATTTAGGTTCCTTCCTCAGCTAAAGGAACCGTGTCCATTTGTACATGTTTCAGTTTGTTCTATTTTCATAGACGAAAAGCAACAGCAAGACCTGCCATCCTCTTCTATTTCTGGAAATTATTAGTTCCCGTTCGTTGAAATGGCTTCTTGAACATTGCGTACATGTTGCATGTATGGAGAGGCAGCGAGAAGGAAATGAAAGAGAGTTACAAGTTCGAAAAAACATCCTCTGTTGGTGGCCCAAGCTTTATTCTTCAGACAGCTTGTAATGCCCCACAAGCTCCATATTTCTAACATTTTCTCAATATGTTATGTCTCCCTCTCCATTCCATTGCTAAAAGGAACAGTCAACACCCCTGAACACTTCAACCCTCTTCGACCTAAAATAGACAAAACCTTACTTGAACACGAGTAGAAGAAGAACACTAAAAATGACAAGCAAAACAGGCCCCGCTCTCCAAGTCTCTGAACCCACAAAAGACATAATCGTCTATATCAGCTTAAACCCTCCAATATATATACCCTATACGCTATTTTGCCGATTCTGCTGTTCTGAATCTACACCTCCGTTCCGTTGCTGCGGCTCCTCCCCCACCGCGGCCGCAGCTGCACCCGTAGGCTGTAGCAACAAAGCCGTAAAGGG
>JANIJH010000004.1:58937078-58957910 GCA_024520975.1 Erythroxylum areolatum | reverse complement strand
TATAATTAACTTGTGAATATTATTAAAAAATTATATAAAATTTTATTGTAATATCTTTTTATTTAACCAAAGAATTATTAAATATTAAATAATATTACAAAAAGATAACAATAAATTTTTAAATATTAAATAATCAACTTTGAACACATGATCAATTAAACCTAAATACTAAATTAATTTAAAGATTGAAATATAAATATTCTGTAACTATAAATTAGAAATTGAACATTAATATCAACTATGATACAAAATGAATCGAACCATACAAGATAAAATAAATTATAATTGAAATTACCAGAAACCAACAAATACAACCCATCCATATCAACAAGAAATTTTAATTGTCCATGACAAGTTACACTCTTTCAAATTATATGGTAGTTGTCTAACTCTCTTTCCTTTCTCTTTTTTATGTATATCTTAATTTATATATTAAATATACGAGGAAAATAACTTCGGATACTGTTGTTTTATGCGATACAATATTGTATATAAATAGCTTTTTAATTAAAATATGTGTGTGTGTGAGTGTGTGTATATATATGAAATCATGTTATTAATCTTTTGCTTAAAGAAATGTTAACCCCCTTCAATCACATGCAACGCACTTAATTTTAAATCATTGTCAACGGATTGACCTTCTACATTATGCTAAAATCAATTAGCTTGATTCTGGTCAAGCCAGTGCCAAACTCTTTGTATTAGTAACAGACATTTAAATATTAACAGATACAAATCCTTAGTTTGAATCCTTGCCACTCCACCTCTTGGGTCTTGACACCAATTAAGAACAAAAAATGATCACATACTAACTGTATATTTTGGGCCACCAAACTTTCAAGTTGATGCTCTATTAAAAGAAAAGGTTAGTGTTAATGCTTCTAAAATATAATTGAAATTATTAGAAACCAACAAATATGAGTCATCCATATCAACAAGAAATTTTAATTGTCCACAACAAGTTACACTCTTTCAAATTATATGGTGGCTGCCCAACTCTCTTTCCTTTCTCTTTTTGATGTATATCTTGATTTATATATTAAATATATAAGCGAAAGAACTTCAGATACTGTTGTTTTATGCGATACAATATTATATACAAATAGCTTTTTAATTAAAATATGTGCGTGTGTGTGTGTGTGTATAATCATATGCAACGCACTTAAAAATTTTAAATATATATATTTATATATATATAATCATATGCAAAGCACTTAAAAATTTTAAATCATCGTCAATGGATTGATCTTCTACATTTTGGTAAAATCAATTAGCTTGATTTTGGTTAGGCTAATGATCCAAACTCTTTGTATTAGTAACAGACATTTCAATATCAACAAATACAAATCTTGAGTTCTAATCCTTACCACTCTACCCCCAGGGTCATGACACCAATTAAGAACTAAAAATGATCTCACACCAATCGTATATCTTGGGCCGCCAAACTTTTAAGTTGATGCTCTGTTAAAAGAAAAGGCTAGTGTTAATGCTCCTAATTTAACAACAATTTAGCCTCTATGATTGTCTAAATGATTAAATAATTGCAAGTGGAGCCAAATTCATCCATGTATACACAAATAAACTTAAGCTCGTCAATCTCTTAGAACTATACAAGTTAAATATAGGCATAATAGAATGCTTCAATGTTAATGGGTTAATATACATTCAATATGATGTTACTATAACTATCTAAGCACTAATACCGAAACAACAACAAGTTTAAGAAAAAATCCTTGAATCTTGACACCATGAATGAAAACGTAAATCAACACTCAATATAACCTAGGAGATGATCAAAAAAAGCCTTTTCCTTAATTAATGAGAACCAATAAAGTAAACCAAACCTTAATCGATCTTAGTAATTATAAAAAGCAAAGTAATAGGCAGTACCCACACAAACCTGATAAGAACCTAAAAACACAAAATTCAATAAAAAAACAGAAACAATCATCCTTTCAATCAAATGAGGCATAATCTTTCACATAGAAAGAACAAAACTTACAAACAAAAACAAAGAAATACAATATTGGCAAGATCCAAGTGAACCTATAAGGAAACGATAAAGAATCAAAGTCACTGATCAGGTAATGTAAGATTGTGTTAGCTTTTCCATTTTAAAGGTGAAAAGAGACAGTAGAGTAGCTGTGAGTAATCAATGAAGTTATAAATGAAGTTAAATGTAATAAATACAAAGAGTAGCTACTTTCTACAAACACCTACAATATACTTCGATTGACACAGTTTTACTACAGCAAATCCATATAAACCTCAACTACTATCAAACTTCATTTCATGAAACTAAATCTATCTTAGATTTCATTCATTAAATCTCAGATCGCATCTATTAAATCTCATGTTGCAAGCACTGATGCTCCATTAAATCAATTACAGCTAGAACCATCAATCAATAACATAGATAGCTAGAGCCATCAATTAGAAGCATAGATAGCTACCTCAGTACGACTAGACATGATAGGTTTCTCATAGAGGCTACTGCTCCTAGCTGGGGTATCTATCTTTCAGTCTGTGCAAGTAATGATCTTGCCTCATCCCTTTCCTTCTTTAGTTTAACAATTACACGGTAAGCAGCATCATATTGCAACAATAGATACAATCAAACCAGTCCATATAGTTGGGTCAGTAAATAAGACTGGCAATACCATATTACCAATCCAATTTTAATTTATTGAAACAAATATACATAAAACAGAAACTTGGTTGTGTTCGTGGACATTGGAACAAGCCATTGCAGTGTCTTCTCCATCTCATCCTTGATTTCAGTTATCGTGAGCTGTAGATATAAATTCAATAATGGTAAATAAGTTGGATATTTGCCAGGACAAAAGTTTCTCCACTCAAACTTCTCTTGTTCCTTTGTTTGAAAGGCAAAACTTCATTAATATAAAGAATTTAACATGGTCTCTGAATATACAAAATAGAGAACCAACTTCTTGGAAACATTATTTTACTCCTTATTGGCAATTAATCCTATAATTTATGATACGTAGAAGCATATCACCAGTTACATAATACCTATTCCTTCACCTAATGAGATTGTAACTTGGAACGTAAAGTTGATTTAATGCTGGGTGGCAAGCCTTCATATAATTGATCCCTTATGTTTTAGGGAATTGAACTTGATTTTGCAACCTAAAAGCATTAAGGTTATCTTTAACAAAAATCCTTAAAACTCTGTAAACCATATTATTGTAAAGCCATAAGAGTATATACAGCAGGACTTGTGTACTCAAAATTAGGTTAATTAGAAAGGTCACTTATGCAACTACTGATCAAAGTCCCTAAAAGCCTTATTTTGCTCAGCTGAATTTTGTAAAAGCTTCCTGTTAGTCTCATTAAAGGCAATGATGTGTGTTACCACTCCACTAGTCGAAATACCAATTGTCTCACATCTTATGAATATCGATTTATTTGCAATGTACTAAATCTGAAAACCTTGGTAAGCTTAGTATATACACCTAAGGTTTAGCATGATTTGACGTTGTCCTTGAGAAAGGACTCAGAAGTGATCATAAACACTTACACATGATGCATGATTAAAGAAGGGTCTCGATGTCACCAACAAGTAGAGTAATAATAGTACTAGACCAATAACATTATTATCAATTCCTTTTTTCTGTTAATAGGACTTGTCCTTTCTTTTAAATGTAGAAAACAGTGGATTATTTAAGTAATAATGGTAAAACATATAGATCCCTTTTGAATGATAAAGAAAGCTAAATGCAAAATTATGGATGAAATGATTGAGAGAGATAAACTCACCAGATTATCAATTTGCATAATTATATTCGCATAATGCAAAGACAAGCCAGCAGGTCCTAGTCATTGCCAATTGCTTTCAGATCCTTGGAATGTTACATGGCCATCTAAAAATGCAAATAATAGTAATAAGCTTCAATCATTAAGCAGCAAATGATCAAATAAAAATCAAACCCAAGGAAATAACCCTTACAAAGAACATAAGGAATCCTCATTCTGTATTTCTTACTATCACAAGTATAACTAACTTATTTTTTCTTAATATGATAATACACCTTTGCTTGCAAGAACTACTACTTCAAGAATACAGAAGTATCAGCTATCTTCATATCTTCAAAATAACAATCCCTTATACATGATGGGGGCTTTCACGACTATTTTTGGAAGCTAAAGAAGTTTGAAAATAACATTAAGAAGAGGATAAGTCAAATAAGTTAGAAGAAAAAATAATATTAAGAAGATGATAAACCATGCAAACATGCCAACCATATTACATGTTCAAAACCTTGGATAAGTACATACCAACATTTTCAAAGGTGTCATGTATCTCCAGCAGTAGAAAATGGACCATATCTACAAGTTTCTCCATCACCTACCATCAAAATTAGCATCTTGCATATCAATAATTGCAAACTTTAATAGGATTGCACAAAGTGGAAACATGATTTACAATTGTTATTTTTCTCTTCAACTAGTTGCCAACTATGGAATGGCATTATTCTTGAACTTAAAACTCATGCAATCACAGAGTATGTACAAACTAAGGGCAAAGAGAGATCAAAGAAAGTATTAAGAGTGCCAAACGTATAGCAATTATAAACTATGAATGTGATTTAATATAAAATGAAGTAAGATAAAGTTAGTACACTGAATTTAACTCATTCAAACTTCTAGACCAAAGCACTGAATTTAACTCATTCAAACTTCTAGACCAAAGTGATTTTTTTTTAAGGTTTCCCACTTGGTTTTTCTGACTCTTTAGTTCTGCTCTCAAGCTTGTAAGGTTTTGACCTACAATTGTTCACAAGTTCTAAACTTACTGATCATTAATCTTGGTCTTTAAACTACTTATATGAAGTTCCACAAAAAGGTTTACAATGAAACGATCAAAATACAAACATTTGTGGTTGCTCAAAAAAGATTTCATAAACTATTATAAAGTAATATAAAGTTTTCCTTTTTTTAAGAAGAACATGCGTTTAAGTCACTGCATGAGTTGCATTTTTCAATCACAAAATCTAGATAGTCATAGTTACAAACATCAAAATTTAACAATCTATGGAGATTTTTTCACAAAAAATTATGCTCGTCAAATTGTTTAAATTATTATTCCAATCATACATTGAGAGTTAACTATGTATCATATCTTCCCTAAGTCACCAGAGCATAATCACGTTCCTTTCTTTATCATTACCAATGCCCAAGAAAACCAATATTTCCAAAATGCCAACTATAGTTAGTAGCAACATTTGAACTATTGATATAATAAAGTTTGCAACTTCTTAAAACAGAATACCATCCAGTTATCACAAATAAAAATTATGCCATATGACATAATTAGTCAGTGACTGAAAAGGACATCAAGAAGTTACCAATTTGAGTAGCTGCCAGACTGCTTTCTTGGCTCTTATGTTGGCAGTCTTGCTCAAGTCGGTATAGTACTTGTAATTCATGATATGGTTCTTGCAAACCAACAAAATGTGCTTTTATACTATAGTTTCCTTCATACCACCAAGCATGTGATTACAATATACAAAATGAATCGGATGGAGAGGTAGCTGTCTATAAATTTTAGCAAACATGTTCTAGTCCAAAATACAAGTTTGTATGCAACTCATCAACCAAGGTAAGTTGTCTAATAATTTTGGAGAAAATCAGAAAGGGAGGGACGCTTACAACCATAGACTAAACAAAAGTCATTAAAAGCTTGATGACAGATTCTGATTCTTCCCTCAATTGCTTTTGAGGAGTAAGCTCTCTGCTGAGTCTAGAATGTGAAATAAAATCCATTCAGCAACTTTACAAATATGTTAACTTAATTAGGAGAATCAGAAAACACATTTATAATTACTTCTCAAAATAACGATCCAAGTTGTGCCACTGAGGGTCTTTACACCGAATCAAATCAAAGTGGACTCAAATCAAACTAATTTCCAATTTTCTCAAAGTCTCAATGCAACACCCAGAACATCGATTAAATAATTTCATGCTTCAACAAAAGTAATCACTATAATTCTAATGGGGATTCAAATCGTTGAAGTTTAAAGGCTACCATGTAGATTCAAAGAGAGGAGCACGCAGCATCACGGATTTTTTTGTTTGTTTCGTGAAGAACAATCACAATTCTGCTGGGTTCAGTCGATTGGGAGAAAGATCGAGGATTTCTTGTTAGGTCGCCAATCTCCATTTGGTCCACTTTTCTTTGTTGATGCGTGAGAGTGAACGACGACAACACCATGGAGTTCGACCCATCTCAAAAAATAAGAACTATAGTCAATACTGAGCACATGTAAATTGAAATCCACACTTTTATAATTAAATTTAGAATTTTCAAGAACCATATGAAGGAAAATAAACGCATCTAAATGACCTAAAAAAATCATTTAAAATTTTTCAGAAGCTAAAAAATCTCGACTTGAACAAGATCGCTTTTGCCTTGTCTTTGGGTAAACTTGCGAGACAAATAATCCCTTGAAAAGAGCTATAAAACAAACTGAAATAGCAGATAGCGTGAACATCTAAGATCCGAACACATCCATAAACTGCTTGATATGGTTTTACCATGAGAACCAGAAATGTGAGAGATGCAGGGAAAGATCCAAGGAAAGGAAGAAGACTACAAAGAAAACGAGAAATGAGACGGTTAAAAAGAAAAGCATAAAGAGGGCAAAATCAACATTAAAATAAAAACTATCAATTGTTTACGTTAAAACGCTCTTATAGAGGAGCTTTTTCAAAATCAGCTGGTTGGGTTGAATCAGCCAACCCAACCAGTTCATAACCAAACAACCCAAACAACTTTTTTATAAAGTCAACCAGCTAATTTTTCAACCCAGCTATCTCATAACCAAACAACTCAAACAACTTTTTTATAAAGTCAACCAGTTGATTTGAATCAATAAGCTATCTTTTTGGCTTCTGTGTTGATCTATGGGAATGGAATTGATGCACTTGCTGGGTTGATAGTTTCCTGCTCCAACATTTTATTTTATAAACACAAAGATTGGATCAATCAAATAACTTAAGTATACTATCAACCCAGCAAGTACATCAATTCTATTCCAATAGTAGCTGACTTAGGCATTGGAGCATTACTCTCAAATCCAGCGAGTACATTAATTCCATTCCAATAATGGCTGACTTAAGCATTGGAGCATTACTCTCAGAGAATCCTCCAACATTTTATTTTATAAACATAAAGATTGGATCAATCGAATAACTTAAGTATAGTATCAACTCAGTAAGTACATCAATTCCATTCCAATAGATCAACACAAAAGGAGCATCATCCTGCTCAACATTAAGTTGTACGAGAAAAAGAGAAAGCAATAAGTTGGCTTATCTTAGATATTATAATAAAAACATCACAATATTTGTATCTTTAAACTAAAATTACTTATTGATTAATTTAATTATATCTCGTGAGATGGGGTAAGATTACATTCTAACTCCTCTTAAAACTATATTTATATTTACTATCTTGAAATGACTTATGGTCTCGCCTTTAAATCCATTTGGGCTGACGACATTAGGATATTGATTTGAAACGACGTAGCGTATTAGAAAGATCCAGTTAAGTTGAAACTTGAAAACAGAGGCGTCCGTTTTTGCTTCAGTGATCAAGTGAGCAGATCTGAGAAACCCTCTCTACTCCCAATAACAACAAACCCGAAAATTTTACCCGCCAATTAGATGGGTTTTGGCTTAGCAATTGGGGTCTTCGGAGTCCTAATCCTCGCGCATGCGGCTTATGCAACCATTCAATGTAATTCCTCATTATTGAGTTTTGTGGTTTATGACATGATTATTATTGTTTCTAATGTTTTGGGTTTCAATTGCAGATCGAGGTTTGTTGAAAATTATGGAAGAGGAATTTTCAGGACCTCCAGTGAATGTGAGTTTTGCTTTGTTTTAGAATTAGGCTTATCCAATTGACAAAGTTTCTTGCTTTTATATTATGTTTGTTTTTCTGGGAAATTATGCAGGTAATGTTGGAGTTGGCTCTAGGGTTAGTATTCTGTATGTGGGCAGCGTTGACTGTACCAGGGAAGTTTCTCTCTATTCATCCCCAGTCTGAGGAGAATAGGTAATTTTTTTCTATACCCTTATCGATACTAGGGGTTCTTTTGCTTTCAGAAATTGAATATTTGAACTAAATTGATTAAATAGGATCAGATTTGAACTTTGATTCACACCAATCAAGCACTATAACATCAAATTTATATCAACAAAGAAGTTTTCTGAACTGGTTCAGCTTGGAAATTAACGTTGTACAGAACTAGATCTGTCTGAAGCTTTTTCTTTTATTTTTTTGGGGCTTATTGGTAAGTTCTAATTTATTTTTAGTTGTGGCTTGTAAGGATCCATTCCGGGCTTATTCTTGTCCTGAAAGAGCTTCTAACAAAAGCCATGATCTGCTCATAATAGAGCATGCCAACCTGTAAACTTTTATTTTTGTATACCTTATAGTTGGATTAAGGAATATAGTAATACATTGTTGGCTCTAGTGTTATGCTTGATTGATGTACTCAAATCAAATTTCCAATTTAACACATTTTATCCAGTCAAATTCATAAGAGGGCTGATTACAGGTTCTGTCTCCCATTGGGTTATAATACAATCAGGACTCAATAAGACAAGATACTTGACTGGTAATTAGTGTCATGTCAGGTCCTAGAAATGTAGGTAACTAACCTGTGCCTTTTTTATCTGAGAAAGTCCTGGATTATGATATGATGCTGAACATGAACCATGAAAACTTTTACCTGATATCATTCAGTCATTGGGCCTGCATACATTGTTAGATTACAAACACAGAATTCTGAGGGGTTTTGAGTTAGAATATCATAAGAGATTGCGTTTCTTTGAATATAAAACACTCTTCTATGTCATTTGTCTTCTTTGATATGACACCATTGTCTTTGTTTATGAGTTCAAATTTGTGAACTGCATTGTGGTGAAATTGCTAATATGTTCCTCTAAAAGTATCACATTCCTATTTGTGAATGCAGGATTGTTTCTTTACCAGACAACGTAGACTTCATGATGTTCAATCACCGTGGCAAATTATTTTCTTCAGAACTTGACTTGAAACTGAAACGTTGAGGCCGTCTTGATCCAATGGAAGGATGCGTATGTTTGGGACTCATTTGAGGAGATTTCATTAATCTGGGGGGATTAATTAAAGCTTGGCAAGCTAAATGTTCGGTAGCATGTGGCCTGTAATACTACCTTCCATCTATTTTAGATATCATTCATTGCGCTCTGACCTTGATCATATTCTTATATACTACATCTGATATGCCCGCATGGTATGTTGCTTCAAACCATGTTTTTGTACTAATCATGAGGGAACGACATCTTGGCCTTGTAGAATCTGGATGGTGAATGAAACCAAAAAGGATTAATCATAGATATGTTGAACTATTTCTCCATAATATCAACTAAATCCTCACAAACGTCTCGAGTTCAAACTATTTTGATTTAGGCAGTAAATTGGCGAGTGTTCAGCAATGACAGGGGTCTGCTATCCTTAAAAAGAAAATTTGCATTATGCTGCTTTCATAGCAGTTTGAAGGTTGACTTGAAGTTGGGTTGCACGGGAAGAATTGGTCAAATGTAGATAGGGATTCAACTTCCTGTCGATGCGTAGGCATTTTTATGTATACATATACGTCTATGTGCAGTTGTTATGGTTACTCTCACCCTGAGGCCTAAGCCAAAGCATTTCAGAATAATATGAAATCCCATTAAACAAATGCTCAAGAATAATATGAAATCTCATTATACAAATGCTCAAGAATTGCCTCGAGTTGTGATTGCTCAGGGAACCTACCATTTGCACATTGGAATTCCGAAGTGCCAACATGCATTTTTCTATGGCTACATGTCTCTCTATCTAAACGATATATTTTCAAACCAAAAAAAAAAAAGCCCAGTATTCCCAAAGCTACACTTTAGCCCGAGCAGCCATTACCTTCATTTACATGATTCAGGGAGCCAAGTGATACAACAATTTGCACTATTCCATGGCATTTACGGTTGCAGTTCCCCTTGTAAGAAGTCTGAACAGTGATTCACAACGAATGAAACTGGAAGGGATGGCTTTGGCAGATTTAATAACAAATAAATCAATGAATGGACTGACCAGACATATTGAACATCAAAAATTGTGAATAGACGTGTGCTTACTTCACTGTGATCAGACTCAGTCAAATTTGAGAAGCTTATCAGCTTTAGCAACTTAAGCTAACAAAAAAATTTTGTTCCATGTCTTACATCTTCCCATAACTACCTTTTATAAGTCCCTTAGGAATGATGGCCCGAGCAGACAACCTATAACAAGGGCTGCAGGATTAAGGATACTGAAAAAGAGTCCCCATTACACAAAGGAATACCATGTGCACGACTATTTTGTAGTGTTATATGTTAGTATTGATGGTCTAGCATAGTATGTGCATGGTTCCCTTTTGTTTACATATCACAAAGAAACAAAAAACAAGTAAACAAATAACAGAAACAAAATAAAGAACAATCAACAATGGCCTGAATCAGAGAACACTATATACATCTTCAAGGTTGAGTCGATGTACCATTAAAACATAGAATGGTGGAACAACAAGACGAGACAAGTTGAGGCTTCAACACATCAACAAGCACTGTCATACCTCTATAAATCGAGTTAGAGTGGGACTACATGGGACTCAAACAAGAATCTCGTAATAATTATTCAAGACCTACATATGAAATGAGCAGCTACAAGATAGAGCACACTGTGTCCACTGCTACAACCAATTCCAGAATTAGCAAGTCAGTCAATAATGTTACAACAGAGTGAGTTCCTGTGGATTTTCCATAGATTGTTTGAGTATATATTCTGCTCTCCTCTTCTTTTCATCTCTCTCCTCATCCCTCCCTAACCAGTGTCCCATTCTCCCTTCTCCTTTTTTAGAAAGAATCAAATCAAAAGATACACCTAACAACTTCTTTCTAGTTTTGAACTTAAAGTTTATGGTAGGCCTCTTCTTAGGTACCAATTTTCTCTCATCATCTCCATTACCACCAAGTCCAATTTCTTTAACTGCTTCAATGGCAGGTGCAAATGCGTCCATGATAGAACCGTGATCTTTGAGCTTGTCCGGCAAAACAAAAGTAGAAACCTCCTTTCCCCCAGATTTCAATGGGGCAGCAAGAAATGGGTTACTCCCAACGACTCCCAATTCCTTAACCTCATCATTTCTAGCTGTAGAAGAGGAAGACCCTGCTGTACCATTACTAAGCAACCTCTGCTGCAAACCCAACAAAGCCCTCTCTGCCTTTCTCCTTTGCCTGGCTTGTTCAATCTTTTCTGCACGAGGATCATAGACCCTCTTATTCCACAGAGGTGTGTGCAAGTAAGTATGAGGATCAGGCAATGCGGGCAACCAAGCAGGGATATGCTTCCCAGGTGTGACCTCACCCATGTTTCCAAAAGTAGGAATCAACTTCGCATCTCTATTAACCGGAAACCTAGGCGATGGTTGTACAAAGGGAATCTCTTCACTAGAACCCACAAATACAATTATCTCTCTAACTTTCCCTGAATTAATAAGACAACTAATGGAATCTGATGCTCCTGCAAACCCCTGTGAAATGCTCAAGTCTTCCAAAACTCTAACGATATCAAAAACATTAGATTGAGTTCTACCTGATAAATTTGCGTAAGATGTTGCACTCCTGCCTAAGTCAGTGAGGTATCTGATTCCAATATCCGTCAGCGTGTCCAAAGCTGATTCTTTAAAGCCTTCAAAGCCAACACCTGTACAAATCTGAGCCACTGCCACTCTCAACACTGCGCGGCCAAACTCATCTGATTTGGGTCTCCTCGCACCTCCATTTCTCATATTTGAACCCACATGTCAAATTTAAATCTTTTTTCAAGATTCCCCTGCAACAAATCCTACCAATCCACGATACCAGCTTATGTAAAATTCCAACTGCACTTAGACATCCAACGTAAAGTCAGGGAAAATTTGGAGGGAAACTTGAGGATTGAAAACCCAACGAAGAGTTGGGAATCGAATGAGAAGATGGAGGCGCGTAAGCAAGATGATAAATCTCCTTTTATGTGTAGAGCTCCAAGCTCTTGAATTGCTTAAAATTGTAATTCAACCTAGCTACTCGCTCGAGTACACAATTCTGACCACTCTCCACGTGTTATAAATTGACTGGCCAATCCGGGTCGGGTTTGAAAAACTCACGAATGGACTAGGTATAGTCGTGTAGGCCTGTGAAATTTGGCACGAGGATAAGGTCGTCTGTTGTCTCTGCGTGGGAACTAAGAAGCGGTAAGCGGAGTGAGTGCGAGTGAGGAGAGCAGAGAGAAAAACTTTTGGGACAACTATGGAGAAGTACTTTGGGAATGCTTACAGGGGCGACCCGGGAGTGCCTCACGCGGAACCTGACCGGTTCTGGAACATATGGATCGGGTCGGCTGCTTTCTCTGTACTCACCTGGTTCAACCCCTACATGTGGCACCTACCCAATCAGTACAAGTACGGTTTCTTTCAATCTTCCTCCATCAAAATTTTAGTTCTTTGTTCTACTTGGTATTCGGGTTCTTGGTTCTCAGTTCTTAGCCGATGATTTCCAATTCGTGGGCCTGAAGGTTGTCCTCTGTTTTAAGAAATTTCTTTTTCATTTCGAGTTTTGTTCGTTTCCTTTGGTTTATAGTTGCAGTATTGCTTTTCGTTGGATTGGGAGTTTGAATGGTGCGGTGCTGCATTTGAGTGCGATATTGTTCCTGGTTGCTTTAAAGATGGGAACTTAATTGAATCCAAAGATGCGATTGATGGTATTGTTACACCAAATGAGAAACCGGATCGCATAGAACCGATATAATGTTGGTCCCATGTATGGTTTGATGTTCATCGACCTAATTCCTAAGATGTATGTTCTTGCTGTTGTAACCTAACAACATTCAAGAATTAAAAAAGATAGATAGAGAGACAGAACCTGTTTTCTCTTAATTAAGTTGATGTGAGTATGATGAGGGGTTTAGATAATCTCCCTTTGATGAATTGATTTCCTACAAATATCATTGAAAGCACCCATTTCAGAAAGGAATAGAGTATTGTAGTCATTCCTTTGCTCCTCCCCTAAATATGTTGACAGGCATTTTTGAGGGAAATCAAAGTGATTACCTTGTTATGCACGATTGGTGTTCCATGTTCTTTATGGATTGATTGGGTTGTGGTTTAAGTTTTGCTTTCGTACTTCCTTAAAGTTGAGCATGTGTCTTATGTAATTGAAACTGAATACTTGAAGATGTTGTCAGCAATTCTCAATGCAATGCAAAAGTGACTTTTTTCACACAAGAATTCCATTTGCAGTGAGCTGATGATATTGGGTTAGCACCTGTTCATTGATGCAATTGCAGTTGCAAGCATTACTTTACTGTGCAGCATGGCTTTTATTTTTGCTTGTGTTTTATATGATCTGCTTGTTAACTATGCTTTGTTTGAAGTTATTATCTTCTCACCATTTGATACATTTCAATCTGCAGCTGGCATGACAAGGCATTTTTATTTGAACAATACCATTGGAAGAAAGCAATGAAAAAGGGACAACCATATAATTTCAAGGTATTGATTTGACTAACTTCTGAAATCCTAGTTTTAATTTTTACTACTTCACAGTTATACGTACTGTTTGCATTGCAATCAATACTAATACGCATCTGCATATTGCTTTGTGTTGCAGTGGAATGAGTACATGGACAGAGACCACCGGGACTCGTATTACTACAACTGGCCTGTTTATTTTCCTTAGTTTTCTGTTCTCCATATGCGTTGTCGATTCCTCACTGCATTGGGACTTGCTGGAAATTCAGCTTATGCATTCATTACGTTCTTGATTGGCTTGTTATGGACAATTAAAGACCTTTCAGGATATTGTGTTATTGTTCCCGAGCAGCAGTGATACATGATGTTGGCTTCTAATGCATATAATGCTGCCAGCCTTGGGTCAGGCCTCGAACTTGATTTCATGGGCCCAACCAGGCCTTGAACCAGGCTTGAGCTTGGGCTGCCCGGATGCAGTCTGGCCCAAGGCCTGATCATTCTAATCAAGACGATGTTTTGCTAGAAACTAGGTCGTTTTGAGCCTTTATTTAAAGAAATTTTGGCTGACCCTAGTAGGGCCAGACTCGAACTCGGACTCAGGCCCACTGTCTTGGGTTCAGTCTGGCTGGCATCCCTACCTCTCATATTGCATCATTTTCGACGTATACTTGGAAAACTTTGCTAATTGATTCCTAGTCTCAAATTTCCCATTCATCTTGCGGCGAGGTCAATACACGCGCTTCCAAAAATTCGTTAATGTTTTTATGCATAAATAAACAGAACAAAAATAATCATTACTTCACTTTTAGTTGAATGGTCCCGACGTAGTAAACTATGGCCTACTTTCATCTTTCTTCATCTCTTGCGTTTAGAACAACCTCACATTCGACAACTACATTGCCTGTCACTGCCTCTTTCCCTCTCTAGTTCAGGATTCAATTAGATTCCGCAATCAAGTCTACCAGAATCAATTCAAATCCTTAAATTTTGTTCTCTTTAGAGCCCTATATTCTCTGTGATTAACGGTTATGTGAAATTATTATCTTCAGCAAGATAATGTCTTTCTTCTAGGAGTTGGGATTGCTTCGGCGAAAGTTGGTGTTAACAAGCCGCAATTGCTTCCTAAAGATTTCCCTACTGTTATAGATGTGGTTGGTTTCCTTGCTCACATGGTAGATAGATCTAGTAATTTTTAATTTAATGAGACAGCTAGCAATCAATTTTCGTTGACAAGTTTAACACTTCTAGCTCATCAAAAATAATGTCCAGTTGGCTTGTATCTTGCCTAAGCCATGAACAACTTGATCTTTGCGTATGAGTCGGTGTTGTAACTTAAAACTCTCCCTTAACACCGACTTACTGTTTCATCCTTGTCGTGATTCCAAGTTTTACTCGAAATACTGTGAATTTACTTTCATTGAGCCATTTGGTAAATATATCTGCGACTTGATCTTCTGTATTAATTTTCTCCAATTTGATTTCTTCCTGAAGTACCTTTTCTCGTACATAATGATAATGTACTTACACATGCTTCATTCTTACATGGAACACCAGATTTTTAGCTAACTGATTATCACAATATAATAACACCGCATAATCTGTAAATTGATAGAGATCTTTCATCAGTTGTATAAGCCAAGTACTCTCCTGAGTTGTTGTTGCTGCTGCTCTATATTCTTTTTCAGTTGTTGAACGAAACTGTTGATTGTCTTTTGCTACACCAAGAAACTACTCCTGAACCAAGATTAAATACATATCCTATTGTTGATCAATGTGTGTTATGATCACTAGCATAATCAGCATCACAATAGTCGATAAGTCTGCATTCACTACCTTTCTTGTATAGTATACCATGATTGAGTGTGCCTTTCGTGTACTTAAGAATTTTTCGAACTGCTTTCAAATGTGGCTTCTTTGGATTCTGCATGAATCTACTAACTATGCCTACTGCATAGGAAATATCTAGTCAAGACAAAGTTAAGTAGATTAAGCTGCCTACCAACTGTTGATACATAGTCGCATCTTTAAGATCTTTCCCTTATGCTAAACATAATTTAGCATTTGCCTCCATTGGTGTTGATATAGGTTTGCAGTTAAACATTCCAAATTTCTGCAATAAATCTGAGGCATACTTTTGTTAACACAGAAAGAGACCTTCTTATGTACGATCCACTTCTAGTCCGAGGAAATGTTTAAGCTCTCCTAGTTCTTTCATCTGGAAACGAACTGATAAATTCTCCTTCGTTCGTTGAATTTCCTCTTTATCATCTCCAGTAATGATGAGATCATCAACATATACTAGGACTGCTACCATTTTTCCATCTTGAACTTTGATAAATAAACTTGAATCAGCTGATGCTACTATGTATCCGCATCCGACCAAGAATTCTGCTATCTTTTCATACCATGCTCTCGGTGCTTGTTTCTTAACTTACACATGTATTATGGGTGAGTCTTGCTCTTGAACCCCCGAGGCTGATCCATATAAATTTCTCGATTTAATTATGCGTGTAAGAAAGCATTCTTTACATCCATTTGTCATAGCTTCTAAGACTTGCTAGCTGCTAATGTTAGCAGAACATGAACATTGATATGCTTTGCCACAGGACTGAATGTTTCATCATAATCCAGTCCATACTGCTGTGAAAATCCTCTAGCAACAAGTCGAGCTTTATATTTCTCAATTGACCCATCTGGGTGAGTCTTCAGCTTATAAACCCGTTTGCAAGATATGGGTTTTACATCCTTTGGATTAGGCACCAAATCCCAAGTTTGATTCGGTATAAGAGCCTGGATCTCGTCTTCCATTGCCTTCTGCCAATTATCATTTTGAGATGCCTCCTCAAAAGACTCTGGTTCTTGAACCTGATATTTTTCAGTTAATGCTGCATTCACATATCTTGGATTTGGTTTTCTTTGTCTACTCGATCATTGCAGTTGTTGTTCTGTTGATACTTCTTCTTGTATATGCTCCTCTTCTGAACTTGAGTGATGCACACCTATCTGCCAAGGACTTTCTTTCTCTTTCTCTTTTTTTGGGTCAAGTTCTTCCTTAGAACTTGATTCTTCTTTTGTAAACTCACCAAACTTTTCTTGAAGCTTCTCCTCAATTTCTTTAGAGTCAGGCAATTTTATTTCCTGTGGAGACCACCATGATGATGCTTCATCAAAGACAACATTTATAGAAACATAGCACCGATTGGTTGTAGGATCGCAACACCTCCATCCTTTCCTTTTACTATCATAGTCGACAAATATACATCCAATTGCCTTCTTGTCGAATTTGCTATGAAGATGGTCTGGTATAAACACATAACATACACAGCCAAATACACAAAAATGACTCACAGTGGGTTTTAGATGCCACAGCCTTTGAAATGGAGAAATCGATCTAAGCCTGGTTGAGGTAGCCGATTGATTACATAAGCAGCTGTCTTCATGCACTCTACCCAGAATCGACCAGGAACATTCTTAGCATGTATCATACTTTTGTAGGTTTCTACAAGATGCCGATTTTTTCTTTCTGCTACGCCATTTGTTGAGGAGTCGCAGGGCAAGCTAGTTGTCTACATATCTTATGCTTTCGTAAAAGCTCAGAGAATTCTTTTGAAGTATATTCTCTTCCATTATATGTACGTAAGCCTCGTACTTTCTTACCAATCTAATTTTCAACTTCTTCTTTGATATCCACAAATTGTGCTAGAACTTTTAATTTCTCTTTCATGAAGTATACACAAACTTATCTTGAATAATCAATGATAAATGTCACCATATAGCGATTTCCATTGATTGATGGCTACTTCACTGGTCCCAATACATTTGAATTAACAAGCTCTAATGGTTCTTTAACCTTGAACTTCGACTCCTCATATAGTAGCTGATCTGCTTTACCATATTGGCGACTTGCGCAAATCACATATTCTCGAACATAAAGTTATGGAAGTCCTTTCATCATCTCCTTTAATTTGTGATAATCGACGTGTACTAACCGCTCATGCCATAGATCTGCTGTATCAATTTTTCGCATCTTGTCTACATATGCGAACTCAGCGAACATCACATAGATGGAGTCAAGCTTTTCCCCTTTCATAAATGGTGTGCTGATAATCTTCAGCTTTCAATATACCTTGACATCATTTGGACCAAACACCACAAAATTGCCTGGGGTAGTCAATTGTGGTATGGACAAGAGATTTTTCTTTATTCCTGGCACATGGTATACACCTTCCAGCTGGACTTCTTTTGAACCATGCTTCGAATTAATTTTAGTTTCACCAATGTGGGTGATTGGCAATCTGACATTATTTGCTGTCACTGCCATCCGCTGCCTTTTGTACTCCAACAAATTTTGCATCTTCTGTTTATCTCCTGTCATATGGTTAGAGCAGCCAGAATCAAAGATCCAATTTTCTAATTTTTATCATAATCAACTGCAGTTGACTTACTTGCTATTGACACATTTACATCTTGTGCTACCAAGCTTGTAACAATATTTTATATTTTAGAAGTATCATCCTCTTCTTCTACAATTGATTCCGTTGCTTCAGTTAGATATCCTATATCAACTATAAATGCAAGTGATGCTTGCACATCCCATTCGGTTTCGCTAATGTCCCTATCCTTTAACTTGCCCCAAGTTGCTGCATTTCCTTCTATTAATTTCTTCTTTGACCAGCAATCTCTTGCATAGTGTCCTTTCTTGCCACAGTTGTAGCATTCATCTTTTTGGTGTTGATTATTACATCGACTTCCTTGATTTCGACATTGTTGAGCTCCCCCTGAACTCGAGCCTCTGTTATTCCATCTCTTTGGTTTGCTTCTATTTTGGATTGTTGATCCAATTATGAAATTTCACGGCATAACGACTTTAATTTTGTAAAATACTGGTTGATTATCATATCACACTGTTAGATAATCATCAATTCATTTTCCAATAATTGAAGTCACATATCGTTTTTCCTTAAAAAACGAGCAGCAAGTATATTCCATGCTTCTTTGGGCGTTGCGGCACGCTTGATGTGCTCCAACATCTCCTCCTCAATTGATGCTTTGATGGCAAACAACGCTTTCCCTGCTTTAACATTCCACTTCTTGAGTGCGTCAACCTGGTTCTTTGGTGGTCGTGTGGCTTGACTTCCACCAACAATATCCCACAAGTCTTGACCTTGTAGGTATGACTCCGTACATGTTTGCCACGAGTTATAATTTTGATTGTTGAGCTTTCTAATGCTCCCAACGTTGTTTAAATCCGCCATGACGTTGGTATAGCCTCCTTCGTGTGAGTGGTCTCCTTATTGATCCTTGATCAACACCTCACAATCTTTGACTATGAACGAGCAAAGAATTTGCTCTTAGAATCCGAACCTCGATCGGATAACTTGACGATGGTCTTTGACAACCTGCTCTAATAGACTAATACCACTTGTTGAGTTGGAGGGAGCAATATTTAGTGGGCTAAACACAAACTATAATTTTATTATAGTGCAAATTTTACAAGAGTAAAAATACAAGGACACACCTACTCTAGCATTCACTCTTTCATATCTAATTCTCGGAGACTCTCTTTTCAAATGAACATATATATCTTATTTATAATAGTTATTGTCGACATATTAGATAGTTCTAATAATTTTTAATTTAATGAGACAGCTAGCAATCAATTTCCGTAGACAAGTTTAACACTTCTAGCTCATCAAAAAAATGTCCAATTGGCTTGTATCTTACCTAAGCCGTGAACAACTTGATCTTTGCATATGAGTTTCCAGCTGGCTCCAATTTGATGAAGTTTCTAGGATACGTAATCGGTGTTGTAACTTAACATTTGGATGATCCTGGCTTTTAAACTTTTGTTTGTTTATATTTTTGTGTGATTTGACTGAGCAATGCTAATGGAACTCCCAAATCAATAGTATTACATGTCAAGGCTTATAGCTTTTGAGCTTTGTTGGCTTATTACACATGGTTGCAATTTTCTTCTTGTGGGTCGAAGGAATCAAATTATGATAATCTCTAATCATTCCTATCGTACTTTTGTCAATATCAACTGCAAGTAAATTTGTAGTAGGAACAAAATATGTTGTCTTTTGAAATCCCGAGGGTTTAACTATTTTGTTCATTTTGGTAATGACTTTTGAAATTGGCTTCTTACCTAATCTTGTGTCTTCACTTTTTGATCAAAGGGTATTTTACTTATACAGAGAACAAGAATTGCAACCAGATGTCAATTGCACACATGTTTAGAAAATTCTTGGCCCTGTTTGACAATCAGCTAATACAAATCAGCTAATTGTATTAGCTGTTAGCTGATAGCTGGTTCTATCAACTGATTTGACCAGTAGATTGTATTAGCTGTTTACCATTTGATGTTTGATAAAATTAGATGTTTAGTATTAACTGTTTATCTATAAAATGACTTATAAGGACATGACTTTAAATAATAATAATAATAACAACAACAACACCAACAACAATAACACCACCACCACCACCACCCCCACCACCACTACCAACAACAACAACAACAACACCAACAACAACACCAACAATAACAACAACAACAACAACACCAATATTGTTTCCCTCTCGTATTTTAAAGATTCCCTTACACACAAAATAAGAAACTAATAACAATAAGTTGATACCTGGACAAGGCCTATTTCTTAACACCCCTCCTAGAATAAGTAATATAAATTGGAGGCTTATCAGTACTCTCCTATCAACACTCCCCTCTTTTGAAGACACCTTGTCCTCAAGGTGGAAATCTGGAAATTGAACTTTGATGTAATGTTACGAATACTGTACCACACTTGGTACTGAATTAGGCTCTAGTACAGTATTGTACCAATATTGATTAACATCGGGTATCGTTTCGGGTAATTTTTGAAATTTATAAAATGGTCCTTGAATTTTTAAAAAATTACAAAATAGTCCATTTTTATATTGTATAGTTGTAGTTTATTTAATTTAGTTTTTTGTTTATATCTTATCCATTTTAGTTTATATATATCTTTATTGTATTCTAATTATTTCTATATATAATAATTATCTATATATAACATATCTATATATAATAATTACCTAAATATAATAATTTATTGTAAAATAATGAAAATAATTCAAAATTTTGAATTATTAATTATTTTCTACTTTATAAAAAATTTGAATTATTTTTTTAGAATTGTTGTTTTTCACGTTCCATTTCATTTTACACTTAATTAGACATAATCAAAGTTTT
>JANIJH010000004.1:58904092-58917196 GCA_024520975.1 Erythroxylum areolatum | reverse complement strand
GGCCCGGCCCGAAAAAAATTCGGATAATACCCAAGCCAACCCGAATTACCCAAATTTTACCAATTTATTACCCGAATTAATTCGGGCCGGCCCGAATAATGCTTACCCCTACTAGCAGCTACTTATATACTTAATCATGTGCCCACAAAATCAGCTACTAGCACACTATATGAGTTATGGACTGGTAGGAGACCTGATATGTTAAGTCTCAGACCTTGGAATGTGCAGCCTATGTTCATGATCTCTCTCACAAAAAAGGGAAATTAGGCCCAAGAGGGAGAAAAAGTATTTTTTTATTAGATACTCAAAACACTCAAAAGGATATGTATTCATCGGTGAACAAGGTATTGGAGGTGTAACTGAATTTGAATAATGAGATGTAACATTCTTAGATAATGATTTTCCCAAGCAAGGAGAAATAGGTAAAGGCCTATTGTTATATGAGTCGCTTGATCAAAATGATTCTATTATGAAAAATCAAGATGAGGAACTTCAACCAAAAGGAAGCAATTCCATAGAAAGGTTCTCTATGATGACTGATCCAAGTGGGAGCAATCAGATCAATCATGAATTTGTTTATAATGAATCTTGTTTAAGACGAAGTAATCGAGGAATAATTCCCCAACGTCATTTTGAGATTGAAGAAGAAATTAAAATGATTGCTCCATAAGAGGAAGAAGAGCCAAGGAATGTAAATGAGGCTCTTACTGGCCTTGCTAAAGAAGAATGGATGAAAGCAATGAAAGAAGAAATGGCTTCTTTTAGCTCCAATCACGTATGGAACTTGGTTGACCTCCCTGAAGGGCGTAAAGCAATTAGGAACAAATGGGTTCTCAAAATAAAGCGAAAAGCTGATGGCAGTATCAAAAGATATAAGGCACGTCTTCTAGCAAAAGGATATACACAACAAGAGGGAATTGATTAGGAGGAAACATTTTCACCTATTCTAAAGTTTGCTTCACTCTGTCTTATTCTGGCTATAGTAACCAGTATGGATCTACAATTACATCAAATGGATGTAAAAATTGCTTTTCTCAATGGAGAATTAGAGAAAGAAATCTATATGGAACAACCTAAAAGTTTCATCAAGGCAAGTCAAGAAAATAAGGTATGTCGATTATTAAAATCAATTTATGACCTAAAGCAGTCTTCAAGACAATGGTATCTTCGTTTTCATAACATAATCATTTTGTATGATTTTCAAATGATTGATGAAGACCATTGTGTATATGTTAAGAGATCCAAAAATAAATTTGAGATTTTATCTTTATACATGGATGATATATTGATTGCTTGTAATGATTGTGTTTCTTACACAAATCAAAGTTTGGTTATCATTTGAATTTGAAATAAAAGATATGGGTGAAGCAGCATATATTCTTGGAGTCAAGAGTTTAAGAGATCGTTTAAAAAATTATTATCACTTTCACAAGCGATGTACATTCAAAGAATTCTTAAACGATTACGTATGCAAGATTCCAAACCAGTTGATAATCCTATTGCTAAAAACGAAGGCCTTAGTAAGAGAAATTGTCCGTCAACGCCACAAAAACGAGAACAAATGAAAAATGTTCCCTACTCTAGTACAATTGGAAGTCTTATGTACACAATGATGTGTATAAGACTAGATATTTGTTACATTGTTGGGATGGTGAGCAGATATCAATCAAATCTAGGCTAAGCACACTAGAAAGTAGTAAAGAGAATATTGAGGTATCTAAAGGGAACTGTGGACTATACATTATGTTATCAAGGCAATGATCTATATATACAAGGGTATACAGATGCAGACTGGGTGGAAAATTTAGATGAAAGAAAATCTACCTCAGGATATGTATTCTTACTAAACCATGGAGCAATATCATGGAAAACTAAGAAACAATCTTGTATTGCATTATCCACAATGGAAGCTGAATTTATAGCATTCTCAATTGCAGTACAAAAGACTGTATGACCTCATCAATTCTTCGTACATTTTGGAGTCACTAAAAGCGAAATTAATCCAGTAACCATTAACTGTGATAGTCAAGCTGCAATCACTTATACTAAAGATCCCAAATTTCATTATAAGATAAAGCACATAAATACCAAATATAATTATGTGAAAGATATAGTTACAAGAGGATAAGTGAACATGAGATATATGTCTAAGCGAGATAAGATAGCAGATCTAATGACAAAGTAAATTTTAGAGATGTATACATTGGGCAGGTAAAGTCATCAGGACTACGTAGATGTTGAAATGTACTGATAAACATTTCTTTATGTATGTTCATTTGTTATATTGTCATATTTTGGATATAATGTATGATGAAGATTATACATTGTGTATCATTTGATTCATGAATATATGTGTTTTTGTATAAATATATTTTGGGATGATTCACAATTATATGAGACAGATTATAGATGAGTTCTCTCACACGAAAAATCACCTCTGGTGTTTATGCTCGCTAGAGATGAGGCATGTTTAAAGTTTATTATTTGGGTGATAATTGAGAGCAAGAAACTTAAACCAAATCATCTCTGGTGTTTATGCTCGCTAGAGATGAGGCACGTTTAAAGTTTATTATCTAGGTGATAATTGAGAGTAAGAAACTTAAACCATAAATGCTGAAAAGAATTGGTTCAAAGTGATTTATTGATTACTAGACCTGTCTTATGTTTCCAGATGTGAGTTCCGAATAGTTTTTGATTAGATAAATGAACTTAAATTAAACATTGAATATGTTTGAACTATTATTTGTACAATATTTCTTGAATAAAAGATGTTCAAGTTAAATGAAATGGGTAAATACCGTAGCACATATCTCATACCATATGTGCACAACTGACTACAAAAGGGATTAATGTAAGTCTCCATATCTCATCTTACATTGTGTGAGACCCTTGAAGTTAAGAAAAACCTCATCATATACCTTTATGACTCTTGTTTCATTCTTGAGAATTGAATTTAAAGTTTGCTACTTTAGGTTATTGCCAAAAGATAATGCAAAATTCGATCTTATGAAATAATTCTAGGAAAGTAATTAAATTTAATTCAAAAGAGAATTGAATACAAAGAAGGTCATTTATTCTAGATCATTGACTCGCATGAAAAGTATTCATAGATGGTCATCATCTCTTTAGTTGAGAACTTGAATATGTCACAAGAAACCAAATGAAATCAAAGAAAAATACAAATGCGAGATATGACCTAAAGTATATCATAAAATGTCTACTCAAGGACATAAAAATTTCATGATCAATTTGTTAATCGAGATGTCATATACTCCTAACAGATATATGACAATGTACTATGCTGGTTACATCAACTTATTGAACAAGTATGAGCATTATATAGCTTTTTTTAATTAGATTAAAATTCATTATGTGTGAATGGGAAATAACGAATCACATACACTTATAAAGAGCATTATAGTAATTATACTTTAAATTAAGGTTTTAAATTTAAAACCCTAGAACAACAAGATAAAGATGATCTTTTTGACAAGAGATAATGAATCACATACACTTATAAAGTGCATTATAGTAATTATACTTTAAATTAAGGTTTTAAATTTAAAACCCAAGAACAACAAGATAACTTTTTAACATAAACTAATGTAAAAAAGGATATGCAGTTTTTTTTTTTTTTTTTGGTAGATAGGATATGCAGTTTTTTAATAGATGAAACTACAACAATAATTTAACTATGTAATTTTTTGTTTTCATATATATATAGAAAGATCCTATTTAATATAACCTATGTAATTATCTTCTATCGTGATTATTTCCAACCAAGCCATCGATCCCCCGACATGCTCTTTTCCGATGTCTTCGCTGATACTCTCGCAATATGACATGCCAGAAGTGATCTTTTCGGTAGAGAGACAGCACAAAACAATTTTCGCATCAGTTTCCACTACTCAGAGGACCATAAAGACTCAAAACTTTATTTGTCAAATCATAGAAACAATTAAGTACACGTTAGAGAGAAAGGATAGTAACATCTGATTCAGCCAAGTAATGAGATAATTATTCAAGCAAGTTGGATACGAACATATTTTTTGTCTTGAAAGGTGGAAAACTCTACAAGTGAGCAACAGACACTATAAAAGCATCAGATTAAACAGTGGGTCTGCGCTCAAATCCGTTACCGGGATCATCATCGGAAGGGAAAACCTGGAGACCAGTAACCATGGCATCCGGTGGGCCTCGACGACACCGCTGCTCCATTTCAAGTAACTTATCAGAATCTCCAGAGAAAACTTCAATAGAATCGTCTCTCGCGACCCAGACCCAGACTTTCAGGAATAGGCATGGAAGCAGAGAAAGCAGAATTCACTTGCGTCAAAAACTATAAGTAAGTACAGGATACATCCTTGTTTATATGAGAATTCTTCCACACTTCGTCTATTATCAGCTAACTGACACACACTCGGACAACCCTTTTGCATCTTGTAAATATATATGAACCTTCACTAGACATCCAGTTGCGCTAATTAGTAGCTAGAATAGTTATCAAGATACAAAGATTCCAGTTACAGAGTGGAACAAAGATCCAAGACAAGGTAAACAAAATCCGAACAAAAAGCAAAGAGGAGGATAAGAAAGAAGAAGATGAAAGTTAATCTGAAGAAGAGAATGAAAAGTACAAAAGCTAATAAGGTCTGAAAGAGGAACAGAGAGTGTGAATCGGACGTCATCGTGTATTTTCTAACTTCTGCCTGCCCTTGTTATGTTGATATATAGTTGGATTTAGATGGAGCTTTAATCCTCTAGGATTGAATAGATTCTTCTCTAGCCACCTCTAGAATAGCTTAGACTTAATATTTGGAGTATGATCATTCGTGTAGCCAAAGTTAGTGATGATTTGGCACCAACACCAGTTCATACCTGATAAAAAAGAAGCTTTTTTTTTTGAAAGAGACCCTGAATTGCTATCGATTAACATTACACGAATGGATAAACTTCCTCACTAGCAATGATTCTTTCGCTAGTTCTTTTTGTATTAAAACTATCAGACCTTAGAATCCTCTTTATCCTTTGATTCAACGTTACGTGGAATATGTTGAGACTTCAATTATGAGTGAGAATTTCATATGTTCAAAGAAATAGAATGAATGAATGACCATGGAATATGGTCATGTTGGACAACTCAAACATAATGCTCTTGAGAGAGCATCAACAAGAATGTTATCACTTCCCTTCTCAAGGGATAGTCATGTTGGACAACTCTTAAACTTAATGCTCTTGAGAGAGCATCAACAAGAATGTGATCACTTCCCTTCTTATTTGGGGTTTTAATATTCAATCCCAATAACTTTGGTAGTAAATTCTGTTAAAAGGATGCAGTGAACTGTATGTTACATTTCCTATGCCTGTTCGACCTCTCCATCATAATGAGAACTTCAATCGACCATCGTCCTAGCTTGTTTCCTCTTCAAGAAAAACACCAAACAGATCCCCCGAAATGCTCTTTTCCGATGTCTTCTCTGATACTCTCGTAACATAACAAACCAGAAGTGATCTGCACATTTTCTTTGTCTCCTTACCAACACATAAAAATGTGACGCATTGCCCTCCAGTAGTGCTCCCTATCGGTTTTACTAGTTAACGTGCTTAGATAACTTCTTACTGTTGATGGATAATGCAGTAAACTTTGAGATTTTTCATTTAGGTAAATTCCAGAATGGCCGGCGCTGCTTTGTGGTCGAACTATATTTTCATGTATTTAAAAGGCATACATACCAGTAATAGATCTTCTGTCCTTTTGAACAAATGAAATTAGGGTCAAGGACGCTTGCATATTGCTCATTGGAATGAATAAATGCTCGACAACTCTGGACAACGATCACTCGTTGAGCAATTGCAGCTAGACACACACGCCAATTTCATCTACTTAGCATCTATACTTGGTCCGGTCCTTACAGACCCATGAAGTCCATCAGCCGCTGGTACGACCCAACTCGAGACGAATCTCCTTGGCTAGCCTGATCAGGCTATAGGTGAGGGAAGCTCCCCGAAAGAAGTTGATAGAGCATGATGCAATCAAAGGACGAGGCTAAAGCCTTGTGGGATGAATCTGGTTTCAACATTCTCAACAAAGGACACTAATGGCTCAGCCCCCTAATAGCAGGGCTGCTGGATAAAATTATCAAGTTACTAAACCTAGGAGAATACTTCAGACATGTTGCGTATGGCCTGGTGGCTAATGATCCTTCGAACATGGACAAATTGATCATCAATAACCCCCCGAAATCAATGGACCTGAGAGGGGATAGCAAGAAAATCCCAACCACCATGAATGCATCTTTCAATGTAAAGAAAACCATTGTGGATAGGTCAACTAATTAAAGGGGCATATCTGTTCAATCTTCTAAACAGAAACATAAAGATGCCCCTTACTACTAGCTGGACTGCGCAAATAAACGAAGAATAATGAAATAAGGAATCTACAATATCCTGATAAAAATCAAAACCCTAATAGCTAATTGACTACAATTATCGTAAAAGCAGAATTTTAACTTATTTTTTTGTTAAATTTGAAGGTGTTCAGTGACATCAAATGCACGAGAAACTTCAAGGGAGGTGCAAGAGAAAAGAGAAGACCCAGGGAAAGAACATCATCTCTTCGAGAACAAAGCTTCAAAGACAAAACAACCTTTGATTAGACTAATAACACAGCTTCATTTAAGATTTCAACTGCAGCTTATCAACAATATAAGAAGGCAATAGGCCTAAACTTATAGTGTTCTTAAATATCTAGAAGGTGTTGACCAGCAGTATATGGAAAGTCATCCGTTTTGTCCTACAATGTAAATTCCTTCCCTACAAGGCACCAAAAACATGCTCGCTTTCAATCACATGCTATTTGGATGTGAATGGGCTGCTTACCTAATTATTGCTCCATTCAGCACAGTTCCAGTGTATGTAATTCCATTAGGAAACGTGGAAGCTATTAAGGATTCGATTCCCTATAAAGATGCATCATGCACCTCGTTAACTAGCTTGCAGAGACAGCACCAAAACAATTTTCGCTTCAGTTTCCACTACTAAAAGGACCATAAAGACTCAACTTTATTCAGTCAAATCATAGAAACATATAAGTAGACGTTAGAGAGAAAGGATAGTAACATATAATTCAGTATAGTAATAAGATAATTATTCAGGCAAGTTGGATACGAACATATTTTTTGTCTTGAAAGGTGGAAAACTCCACATGTGAGCAACAGGCACTGTAAAAATATCAGATTAAATGGTGGGTCTGCGCTCAAATCCGTTACCAGGATCATCATCGGAAGGGAAAGCCTGGAGACCAGTAACCAGAGCATCCGGTGGGCCACGACGACACCGCTGCTCCATTTCAAGTACCTTATCAGAATCTCCAGAGAAGAGAGCTTCAACAGAACCGTCTCTCCTGTTCCTCACCCAACCCTTCAATCCCAATTGTGTTGCATTCTCAATTGTCCAGTTTCTATAGAACACTCCCTGCACTCTCCCCTTTATCATTACCCTCACCTGCACTCCCCAAACCCCACAAATAATTAGTCCGACAAAGAAATATCAAATACCCCATTGCAGTTAACCACTTTAGGCTAGACCAACAATTCCCAGAAGGCCAATTAGAATATAACAAACTAGAAACACTATTAACATGTACACAATTCAAGCAAAAAAGTGAAGTTTAGTAGCAGAAGATAAGCTTTATAATCTTACTGTTTTGGAGGAAGACGATTCCGTCGATGAGTGAGGAGCAGCATGAGGGTTAGTGACGGACGACATGGACGATCGTAGAGGAGAATAAGGAAGAAGTGAATCAGAGCGAAACGAGCGACAGGATTGAAGCGTATAAGCACGATAACGAGTGAGAAATCTAGAACAAATACTAGGATTATTGTAGAAGTTATTGACGATCAGTATCGATTGTTCTCGAATATTTGCTAAAGATATCAGGAATCTCCTGTGGCAGAGTGAAGGCCTCAAATTCATTGATGACAACGCCATCCAACACTCTCCAGGTTGACTAGGACAACAGTGTTTTTCAATAATTTATTTGCTATTATAGAATTGGAGAATCAAACCTTATCTTAACCCAGACCTAGACCCAGACCCAGACCCAGACCCAGACCCAGACTTTCAGTAGTAAGCATGGAAGCAGAGAAAGCAGATATTCACTTGCACCAAAAACTATAAATATGTACAGGATACATCCTTACATACATGAGAGTTCTTCTACACTTCGTCTATTATCAGCTAACTGTTTTACACTCGCACAACCCTTTTGCATCTTGTAACCATATATGAACCTTCACTAGGCATCCAGTTGCGCTAACTAGTCATTGGTATAGTTATCATGATATAAAGATTTGAGTTACAGAGAGTAGTAACAAAGATCCGAGAGAAGGTAAACAAACTCCGAACAAAAAGCAAAGAGGAGGACAAGAAAGAAGAAGATTAAAGCTAATCTGAAGAAGAGAATGAAAAGTACAAAAGCTAATAAGGTATGAACGAAGAACAGAGCGGAATCGGATCTCATCATGTGTTTTCAAACTTCTGCCTGTTCTTGATATGTCATTAACTTTGGTTTGATATATGGTAGGATTTACATGGAGCATTAATCCTCCATGATTGAATAGATCATTCTCGACTCTAAAATAGCAGCCACAAAAGTTTAGACTTAATATTTGGGGTTTTATACAATTTGAGAGGTCGGTATTAATTTATGCTTAATTAATCCACTTATAGTTTCTCTAACCATAATTTCTAAACCAACTAGAACCGGACTAAATTGATCTTGTAATAGCCCTGTTACATAATGAATACATTTATTTTTCAGTTAACTGCTCCGTTGTTGCTAATATATCTGGTGGTAACAAAAAAAATATTGGTACGAGGTATATCAAGATTTAGTATTCGGTTTATATTTAGTAGACAAATCTTTCCTAATTCATATCTTTGTTGAAAGAATTTATTTTGTAATTCCTTGCATAAAGATTCAAAAAATATTGGATCCTCTCCCACCCGCGCACGAGAAAATTGTTGATAAAACTCTAAAATATAATTCTCTTTGGACTCAATTTTTCTTCTTCTTTTCGTCATGGGAAAGTAAGAAAATTTTAAGGTAACACCCATCATCACATTATCATTATCATCACACTCAATCCGAAGTCTTGCAGTGAAGCGAGATCTTGGGAGGTCTTATAATACGCAGCCTTACTTCTACCTAGTAGAGAGGTTGTTTCCTATAGACCCACATACAGATGTGACAGGAAAACAATAATACAGGTTAAAAGAGTAAATAAGTAAAAAAATATGACACGCAAAATATTTAAGCAAATAAAATAATCATAAATATATAAGAAAGATGATGATGATGATGATGATGATGATGATGATGATGATGATGATGATGATGATGATGATGATAAAATTATTACTAAAAAGAAATTCAATAAAAGGATAATAATAATAACAGGTGCTTATTTTCACTTAAAGGACCATAGAGAGTAGTTGGGGAATGGGTAAAACACATACCTGAGTCGATGATCGTGAGAAACCCACTAGCAGTGAATGATAGTAGCGTCAGTGATGGCAACGCAAACAACATTAATTTTTGCACATTACCCAAAATAAACACATGCAAAGAAAGAAACGAAAGAGAGCTTTGAAAAGAACAACTTCGTTGTTGTCAAGGTTGACCCTTCAAACTTCAAATCCACATGAGCACTCGTGAAAAGGCCAGAAAAAGAATAAAACGAGAAGGTCCAAGAATCACAGCTGGAGAGAGATGGGTAAGATGAGTGTGGAATACCTTAAGTGGAAGGGTGTGGGATTACGAAGAAAGAGTAAAGAGAAAAGTAAAGACTATAGTAAAACCACTTCAGCTACGGATAATTTAACTAACTCCAAATGAAAACATGACATTCCAACTGGAGAAGAGATGAATATACATAGCAAATTACATAGCAAACAGAAATGCATTTTCACAAGTTTTGGAGTTCTTTGTATCAGGGTTACTGAGATTACAGCTAAGTTGGAACGATTGAATGTCGACATTATTGAAAACAAGCTTCATTTTGTTGGTTTATGCCTTACAGATTATCGCTTTGGTTGTAGTTTATTGACAAACTATTTAAAGGCATTCTTTATCTTGTACATGTTTAGATATATATGATAAAGTCTATGGGAAAATCATACATTGCAAATGAAATTATAATGAGATTATAATTATGAGGTTTATATTGCATTTTTGTATTATTCTTAAAATGTTCCTAGTCATTGTTATATTAAGATTGGATATTAATAGAACGTAAAAAGAATAGCACACATTTTGTTTTTCCTTATGAAGAAAGTAGTCGATCTCATAGGCTAAAGTATAGAGATACTTAAACAAACGTGTGGGCGCTTGCTAGAGAAGAAGTTCACTGAACAGATCAGATATAAGAAATTCATTTGGAACATTACTTATATGTCTATGGAATTCTCATTGTGATGATTGTGTAAGTGATCCTTTGAATTGAGGTCATCAAAGTTATCTTGTATGGGGATTGTTATATTTTGATACTACTCGTGATCTATTTTATCAAAGGTCGTTTAAATAGTAGTTACTGGATGTAGCATGAACTATATGGAGATAGTTGAATGAAGATAATTTTCATCACCCTAAAGTAATTAGGGAGAATGTTTCATTGTTCTCGATTAATATTGATATAGGAAATCATTGATCAAGGTGGAATGATATTTTATAAACAGTTTACAAATATCATTAATTTAATCAATAGCTAATGGTGGAGAACTAATATAATTGGACTTAAAATAGAGTAGACATTAATTCCATGCTTTATGTCTAATTGAAACATTGGTTGATGAAAGAATTGAATTATACGAAAAAAAATCATGCACAGAAAGGTTAGTCAAAACTACTTTGGCATTCCTAAATATTTAGGTGATCATGATGCGTTGGTAGACGTCAATCTTAATCTATGATTATAAATTGTTTAATTGGATAATTAAAGATAAATTAAAAGGAGATTTAATTTATCTAATTTTAATTATAAATTAGAATTATAATTTATAATCATTGCCAACATATTTATGAACCTAATGGGTTTCACATATAGAATGGGTTGGAGAGAGCAAAGTTGATTTAATCAAGTTGGACTTGATTATAAAGTTCGAGAAACTTTATAATTAAATATGAGATATTTAATAAATATAGATCAATATAAGATATTGAATCTTATTTAGGCATAATTGGTATTTAATTATAATTATTTTTAATTCTAAATAAAGTTTAATTGAAATTAGTATTTAATTTCAATTAAATTACTAAAACGTCCAAAGCTTATTATAAATAGGTTTGAGCTTTATGGAGCAAGAACTTCGTGCTTAAACCTTTCTGTAAAAGTTACAGAGTTCTCTCAATCTATTCTGTGGATACTGTTAGAGGTCGGACACTTGTATGACTATGGTGGTTGAGACGGATTGGTTGCAGAAACGGTTCGAGAGATGCATTAAGATAAAGATCAAGCTTCGGAATAAAGTACGAATTAATTTTTGTTTTGTTTTGATTCGTGTTAATCATTTTATAGAATTAAATTGATCTTAGTTTTTGGGAAATCAAAAGTAACGAAAAAGTTTCGTGATTATTTCGCTGCAGTTCGGATTAGATCCCGACCCGATTTTCCAACAGTGATATCAAAGCCAGATTTTAATTCTATAAGAAGATTAAATTTTGTATTGTTATTGATGATGAATTTTGGAATTGAAATTGTTTAAGTGTTAAACAATTTATTAAACAATGGAAACCTAGAAAACAACGAAACCCTTTAACTTGATTCTGCTTAATTTTTGAAAAGTTCAGAATATGTTGTTGGTTTGGTTGTATTTCGCGTCTGTTGGCTGTTTGGGTTTTCTGTAAAAGTAAAATTGTTTACCCCATTAGAAAATCTATGCATACCAAAATAGTTCTAGTACCTAGAATAAATACGGAATAAGCTAGTAGCGCTTATGGTGGGAAACGTTAACTTGTAACCCAAATGGGGGCTTTAGAACATGGTATTGATTAGTGAAGTCCCACAACAGAACGCTATTCACATGTTAAGAACTCTACTGCGAGGAATCCTGGGAAACACGTTAAACACATCAAAGAATCATGGAAGGGATTACAAAAGGCTTAAGTTTATTCACCGCCTGCGATTGTTTGAACTCTGTTAGAATTTACAATAGGCCTACAGGCCTATACGAAAAGGAAAGTTAGACCACACACAAGTCTAAGTGAGGTTCTATCCTAAAACTAATTAGTGATAGGTGGAATAGTGTACTAGATTTATATATCAGTCTTCTTTTCTCTTTTTCTTCAATGTAGGACAAACTCCCACTCTTTATATTTCAACACACCCCCTCACGTGTGGGTCCAACACGTGACGTAATTTATCATTTCGAGATATTAATGACTAACATAAGAGTAACCTGCTCTGATACCATGAGCAGATTATGTATAAGAAAACAATTGACAGATTTAGCTTTCTGTCATTGTAGAAGAAAACAGACTGGAAGAATAGAACAGCAGGTTGGGAAAAGTTTTCTTCGTATTGTAAAAGAATACAAAAGATTCGATATATACAAAACAAGCACGAGGTTTCTGTGCCCTTTTAAGAAAAGAAAATACAACTCATTATTTACACCTCATAATAAGAACAATCTAGAATATGTACACCTAAAACAAAGAATAGCAATCGTAACTATCAAGAGAGAGAAAACTGAGAAAAAAAGCTGACGTTGAAAATGTAGATGATGGATGGCTTCGTATTTCAACAAACTCACGCGGAAAACCCCACTTTCTTAGTAGGCAAGCGCCTTATAGACACGAATGAGAGCAAGTTGTGGCAACGTGGTTTACATAGACGGCAGCAGCATACTTTTGATTTTAAGGTTTTCTTAAACATGAAGATGATGGTTGTTTCGACGTAGGTTTAAGAATGTTTTAAATTTTAGTTTAATTTTTCAAAGGGTTGGATTATTAAATTAAATTAATTTATCTATTCAATTCTAAAATTAAGATAATTATTTTTCTTAATTTGATTAAGATTAATAATTATATTGATTCTTAATTAATTT
>JANIJH010000004.1:58848973-58868600 GCA_024520975.1 Erythroxylum areolatum | reverse complement strand
AGGAGTTTGTGAGAAATTGCTTAAATTATGTAGTATCTTGTTGATTGCTACCTATAATGATCATATCATCAACATACAGAAGTAGAATAATAATGCTAGCATGAGAATGACAAATAAAAAGTGAGTAATCATTTGAACATTGTTGAAATCCAGTGGAGTAAATAGTAGACCGAAATTTCTCAAATCATGCCCGAGGTACTTGTTTAAGTCTATAAACTAAATTGCGAAGTTTGCAAACCATATTAGGATTTGTATTAGAATATTCAAGAGGGCATCTCATATAAATTGTTTCCTTCAAATCACCATGAAGAAAGGCATTTTTAACATCTAATTGATGTAAAGGCCATTGCTTGTTGGATGCTACAGCCAGAAGAGTACAAATAGTAGTCATTTTTGCTACTGAAGCAAAGGTTTTTTCATAATCAATCTCATGTTCCTGTTCATATCCTAGTGCCACCAAACGAGTTTTATATCGATCAAAAGAACCATTTGGCTTGACTTTAATGGTATAAACTCATTTACTTCCTATAACAGACATGTCAGGTGAATAAGGAACTAAATCCCAAGTATGATTCACTTCTAATGCCTGAAGCTCTTCTTCCATTGCTTTTCTCCAACATTCTTGTTCTATTGCCTGGTTATAAGTAGAAGGAATTTGGATAGAGTTTATATTGGTAAAGAAAGAATAGAAAGGGTCATACCTTATAGATGATTTACCAAATTTGATACGAGTGGATCTTCACAATTGTGGTTAATGTGGTGTGGAATTGACAATGGAGAGTTTGGAGTAAGAACCTTCAGGAACAGGATCATTTGATGGCAATGTGGACATTATTTCAACAGTAGTGTTATTAGGATTGGGAGAGGAATCATAAAAATCTTGCAAAAAGGAAATAGATTGATGAGTGACTTCAGAACTAGGGGATAAAGAATAAAAGTATATGTTTGCAAAAAATGTGACATGACGAGACACACGTATGCGATGATTGTGTGGATCATAGCAAACATATCCTTTTTGTTTATCCCTATAACCAATAAAAACACATTTAGCAACCTTCGTAGTTAATTTATTTTGTTCATGAGGAGGAAGTAATACGAAGCATACACAACCAAAAACACGGAAATGGGCATAATTAGGTATTTTATTATAGAGTGTAAAGTATGGAGATTGATTACCAATTATTAGAGAAGGTTGTCAATTTATGAGATGGACAACTGTGTGTACTGCTTCAACCCAAAATTGAGATGGTACATGTGATTCGAGTAAAATGATTTTAGCAATTTCTAAAACATGACGATTTTTCCGCTTCACAACTCCATTTTGTACTAGTGTGCTCGAATAAGATTGTTGAGTTATAATGCCTTTTGCTCGAAAAAAGGATACAAGATTAAACGCATAAAATTCTCCACCGAAATCTGAACGAAATATTTTGATGATTTTGCCTGTCTCAATCATAGCAATAAAATTCTTAGCTACATTAGTTAGATCAGATTTAAGTTGAAGGAAATAGACCCAAGTAAATCCTGTGAAATAATCAATAAACAGAACAAAATATTTATAACCAAGTTTATATAAGATAGGTGAAGGAACCCATAAGTCAAAATATATTAGATGAAAAGATGCATCAACTTTTGTAGTACTAGAAACAAAAGGTAGCTTAGCAAATTTTCCAAGAGCACAACTATGATAATTCTTGGAAATATCAAATTTAACATGCAATTTGTCTGGAAGAAAATTGGAATGGAATATATACTCTAACCTACTACCATGTAGGTGACAAAGACATCGATGCCATAGGTCCCAAACTTTATTTTCACGTGAAACAAAATCGGATGGTGATACTGTAAGACACATAGGAGAATCTAAATCAAGATGAAATAAATGCCCATGTTTATGCCCCTTCATGATCACTTGTCCCGTTTGAAGGACCTGTACATCACAACTAAGAGAAGAAAATTTTACAAACAGTTTTGATCCGTTAATTGTCCAATAGAAACCAAATTGGCTATTAAGCGAGAAACATAAAGAGTATTAGGTAGACAAATAGATTTGTTGGATTCAATGGGTAAGCAAACAGTGTCAATTCCTTTAATGAGTAGTTTTCTTGCATTGATTGTGGTAATTGATCTATTTGAGTGATAGGGTTTAAGTTTAGAAAAAGCATGTTTTTGGCCTGTTATATAACTAAAGGTGGTTGAATCAAAGAACCAAGGAACAAATTTATTTCCTTTACTTGATACCCCAAAAACAAAAAAAGTGGAAGAAATAGCATATGGAAGATTTGCTTGCACATAGTCTTGAATCATCTTTGAATCACTTGTAATGAAATTGGGGTCTCTTTAGCATTGGATTTTTTTCATCATTGCCTATAGTAACAAATGTTGAATGACCTTGTTTATTCTTCAGAACTCTACAATTTAGAATGATGTGTCCAGATTTTTTGCAATAATTGCACATATTGCGCTTTTTTCAATGAGATTGCACATGTCCAAGTTCACTGTGGTATCTGCACTGAATGTTATTTTTATCTCCATTCTTCAGCTGTAACTGTTTATCACGTGAGGCCAAACAAATTGCATCAATAGAGTTAGATTTGATGGCCAGTTGATCCTATGTATTCAGTCGCATTTCTTCGGGAACCAGATTTCCAAGAACAACTTCCATACTCAAGTTGCCTCGATTAATTAAAGTGACCCTTATATTTTCAAATTCAGGTCGAAGTTTGATGATGAATTGCATTACTTTTGTACAATCCCTTTCCTTCTTAATCTCTGAATATGCAACAACTGAGACAATATTTGAATATATCATATCTTGCTTTGTCCATAGTTTTAGTATTTCAATATATAAGCTGCGAATGTCTCAATCTTCTTTGTTGAGATTAGCAATTTCATATTCAAGCTGGAATTGCCTTGATTGATCTACTTAAGAATAAATTCCCTAAAGATGTTTCCACATCGCTGTCACAGTTTTGAAAGACCGAAGACTGAGTGCAATATCTAGTTCAAATGAATTAAGTATCCAGGTAATAATCCGAGCATTCCTCGTTCTCCATTGATTCTTGGCTTCAAAAGTTTCTTCATCTTTTAGGATCCATCAAGGATATTAGAGTAACATTTTCCTTTAACAAATATCTGAAATTGAAATTCCCAGAGAGCAAATTTTTTTCCATTGAATTTGATAGATACGGATTCATATTTGTTTGCATCCATATTAGCAATTTGCATCGCAGTTGTCTTAAAAAAATAGTTCCATAATAGAGAGTTCACTAAAGAATCCTAATGGTTCAATAACCAACATTGAACGAAACAAATATATTGTGCAATAACAAATTACACAGAAAAGTAGCTAATCGTTCATGAATCTGGACAGATCTGGACATTGTGAAATAAGTTTTAAGTTAAGAAGACTTCACTTCTTCTATTAATTTTGATGAAAAATTAAATCATAATAATCATAGAAGTGAATTGTTTTGATGAATTTGTTAAGTGCGTAGATAAATGTAAGTGACATAAATCGTCAATTCAAGACGATACTTAAGTAAAAGTTGAATAAGACAAAGCATTTTAGATGAATCAGACAAAATGCGAAGTGCTTAGTCTTAAACACCAGATAAAGTATAACACCAGACGAAGCATACAAAATCTATACAAGACAATGCAATTGAAAAATATTCTAGAATGTCAGTTAGTTAGTTAGAGTTGGTTACAGGACTCAACTAATAACGATTTTTAAAAGATTCAACAAGCAGATTTCTCAAAGAAAACAGTTAAAGATTTAGGTTATAAATATTAGTTATAGTTGTAAACTAAATACATACAAGAGAAAAGGAAATCTGATTTTACAAAGCATACTTAGAGAAACTCTGTATTTAAGTGCTCACACAAAAAATATTATGAGAAAATAAAGAAAGAAAGAGAGCAAATACATCTGTAACGTGAAGCTCAAACAATATCTTTTCTAGTAAAAAAAGGCTAGAGCCTGGAAGTAGAAAAAGAATACTTTGTGAGAGAGACCTGAAGAGGCTTTACAAGTGTAGAAATGATATTTGTAATGTTAAAGGATAAAGTGAAATCTCAGACAAACTCTAAGGACTAGACATAACCCAAGGTTAAAGGTGAACCAGTATAAATTGCGGTGTCATATTCTCTAACTCTTATCTCTTTAATTTTTTTCTTGTTAGAAGAATAGATAATAATTTTCGTTGTTGCATTACTCATCAAATTAAGTGAATTGTTTTGTAATCGTCTAAATTTGTAAAGAAAATCAAGAAGATTTCAAAGATTAATATCTTAGACGACTTAACACAATTCAACCCTCCTTCTTGTGTATTCTACATATTATACATGATTTTTATATTAACAAATGATTTACTTCAAGAAGAGCAAATCTATTGAAAACAAACCTGAGCTCCAAAGATGGAAAGAACAAGACAGAGCAATAGTAGCCTGACAAATAAACCGTAATATGATGTTGGACAGCTACATTCAAAATTTGGACAGCAGTGATATCGTTGTTGGACAGTAGTGATATTATTCTGGTCTACAGTGTGTTTGATAGAATGACTCAACGATTTTGTAGGCTAACAATAAAGACCAGCTCTGATACCATGATAATTGAAATAGATCTTAATGAATTCGATCAATTGTATTAATATGTACAGGTGTATTTATGTACAAGGCCGATACATTTAATTGTAGAGTCTATAGTATTGTAATACAGATGATTAGAAAGATTCAGGGGGTGCTTGTTTGGGGGTATGGGAAAAGGGGTATGGATATGGAATAAAAATTGATGTTTGGTATGAACATATCATTGAAGACCTAAGAGTTTCATTCCTTAGTTTTGGGCAATCCTCCATTAATCTCATAATCTAGAGGAATGGAAGATAGAAATGAAAGAAATAGGAATAAAGCTTTAATTTCAATAATCAAATTTATGATGAAATCAATTAAATAATTAATTACACAATAATTAATTAAAATATTGTAATTAATTAAAATATAATTATTTATTAATTAAAATATTTTAATTAATTAACTAATTACAATATAATCAATTAAAATATTATTACTATTTAATTAATTACATTATATTTAATTAAAATATTCTTATTAATTACAATATAACTAATTAAAATACAACTATTAATTAATTAAAATATTATTATTAATTAATTAATTCCAATATAATTAATTAAAATATAATTCATTCATTAACTAAAATATTGTAATTAATTAAAATATAATTCATTTTGTAATTAATTAATTACGATATTTTTTATAAACCAACCATTATTATTGATAATGATAATTATTCATTAACTAATCATCATAATTATAATGATAATATTCATTCTTATTCCTATTATTATTCACCTGTGCTAACCAACCGCTCCCTCAATATTTCACAATTTTATTCTTGACCATTAGAGAGACGTTGCTTTTATACGAAACTTATACATCTTTTTGAGTTTTAATGGAGAAAAATTAATTAAATAATCTTATGCTGTGCCCTTTTATGCAATACCTCGGACCCCAATATCCAAGGTTGTGAAGGCACGGAAGATAAAGAGGAAAAGATGGTTCCATTTTTAAGAAATAGGAGAAACCGCTGTGGCTTTTAGACAAAGAGTCGAGATTTTCCAGGATGTCCTGACATTTTCCTGGAATCTCATTACAGTTAGTGGAGAAACAAAATATTATTAGTTAGGCCGGTTAAAATAAAGAAACTGGAGTTTTTATTTACACGGTTAAAGATTCCAGGACAAGACTGGTTAGGATATTATAGGATCATAGCTGTTTGGTCTGACATATACTTCTTTTCTTAAATCTTTAAACTAAAATGTTGGAAACTTAACCAGACAAAGAAGTATAGCAGTCTTTCCCGTGCCCAGTGCCCACTGCCCACCCTTTGACGATTCTAGCTAGAGTTTACATTGACACTTTTTACCTATATATTAAAAAACTACACCGTCTGAGGATAAATTAAATAGAAGTCGGTGCCTGTTGATTTAAATGGAAAATAAAATAATAAATTAATCAAAGGTTTTAATAGTTATTTATTAGCATATATATATGCCCCTCCTTTTAGTTTAATAAACTTCCTTATCTTTTAATTTTTTTATAGTTTCCAAATTTTTAGAAAAATTATTTTCCTAAACTTCAATTAAAAATACTAATAAAATATTATTAATATGACAATCTAACTTAGCTCGACCCAACATAAACAACTAGTGAGAGTCCAGAGTTTGAAGAAGTCTAATAATACACAGTCTTACTCTTACGTGAAAGAGATGTTATTTTCGATAGCTCTTAAAATCGACCCAAATAAATTAATCTTAACTTAAACTAATAATTTAAGAAAGTTATAATAAATTAATAGTTTGTATCAAATTTAATTAGTAATTTAAGAGTTATGTTAATTTGTCACATAAGTAGTTAATTATAACATTATATTAAATTTATGGAATCTACTACTAATGAACATATAAAAGGAAAAAAATTAACCTAAAAAAGTGTAGCCAAATTTTGTAGCGAAGGACGGCGGATTTGAAGGGAAGGGACAGAGGTAAGGTATGGTATGGACATGCACATTTTCTTCTGTTTTACATCTCCACAGTCTGAAATGGGAGCAAGAAGAGACCAACAACTGTTCTCAAACTTAAACAATATAAGCTAAAGAGGAAATATTAAAGAAAAAGAAATAGTGAAGTCGTATTGGTTTGCCACCACCATCAATGTGTTTTGGTCAAAAACTCATCTCCAAGTTTCATACAGTATTCCTTGTCGGGTGGAAAATCTCCCTCTCTTTCTCTCTCACACACTGTATCTGCTAAGCTCATCATCCGTCACTTTCCATGTTTTTTACAATATAAGCAAAACTGAAGCAACCACAGAACCCACTAACTCCAGTTCGCAGTAACCTTAAACCAGTAGTTTCAGTCTCTCTCGTTTTAATGTTTTATAATTATTCCCTTGGTTATTTATGATTGGTGTGTTTTACTGTACAAAGCATTGAAACATGTCAGTCAATGGATGAAAAATTGCGACTTTGCTAGAAATACAAACACAGGTAGGGAAAGAGAACAAGTTAACTTCCGAGATGGTAAAAAAAAAGGAAGAAAAACAACCAACTAGAAAGAGAATAAAAAAGAAAACAAAAGAAAGAGCGAGCATGAGCTGAAAAGCCAGGTAGAGTGAGACAATAAAGACACAGGAGAGAAGGGTGGTGGTGGTGCGTTTGTTGTTGTTGTTGTTGTTCAATAAAAAGCTAAGCTAAGGCTAAGGCTAAGCCAAAGAGAGAGTTTTGCAAATGTCACAAGAGTCTCAAGAGATAAAGACGATTGAGCAATGGAAATGGTCCGAAATGCAAGGCCTTGAACTCGTGTCTGCTCCTCCTTCTGACCCTTATAAAAGCAACCCCTCCACACCTCCAACGCCAACTCTAACATTAAACTCATTCTCTAGAGAGCAAGAACACCACCACCAACAAAAAGAATCTAGTTGTCAAGAAGCTGAACTACAGAGAAGAGATATGGAGAGTTCTGAGCCCAGGAAAGATGGCATCAGTAGTAGTGGACAGAAACCAGGGGATGTAGCTACGGTTGGCTTTTGTGAGCTTTTCAGATTTGCTGATGGATTGGATTATGTGTTGATGACAATTGGGTCGATTGGTGCATTTGTACACGGGTCTTCTCTGCCCATCTTTCTTCGATTTTTCGCCGATCTCGTTAACTCTTTCGGTTCTAATGCCAATAACATGGACAAAATGATGCAAGAAGTTTTAAAGGTGAAACTCAAATTCACAAAGATTCCATCTTTATGTGATCAATCCTCCAAAACATTGAAAAATAAACTACTCTGTTTTTAACTTGCAGTACGCATTTTACTTTCTTGTTGTTGGTGCTGCAATCTGGGCTTCTTCATGGGCAGGTTGTTCTGAAACAGTGTTCTCTCGTTCAATTATCTCAGGATTTGGTTTTTGGTTGCCATTTTCATTGCTTACGTAAATAAAGTAGATGTTTAAATTTGATGACAGAGATATCGTGTTGGATGTGGACCGGAGAGCGGCAATCAACGAAGATGAGGATCAAATATCTAGAAGCGGCACTTAACCAAGACATTCAGTACTTTGATACAGAGGTCCGAACCTCAGATGTAGTTATCGCCATTAACACCGATGCAGTGCTTGTGCAGGATGCCATCAGTGAGAAGGTGAAACAGAACCATACTCTGTCACGTACTTGGTTGTTAATTTTAGATTTTGTTGGTTTAAAATGTTTTCTTCTTTGGTTGTTTTGCAGTTGGGTAATTTCATTCACTACATGGCAACTTTTGTTTCTGGATTTGTGGTGGGTTTCACCGCCGTTTGGCAGTTGGCGCTGGTCACTCTGGCAGTGGTTCCTCTCATAGCCATTATCGGAGCTGTGCACACTACCACATTAGCCAAGCTTAGTGGGAAGAGTCAAGATGCACTATCAGAGGCCGGAAACATAGTAGAACAGGCAAGGACGTGTAATTCAAGTTTTTTTTTTTTGACAATTTTCCTCTGTTTTAGCACCTGGGCATCGGTAATTTGAAGCAAAATTGCAGACAATAGTTCAAATTCGAGTCGTTATGGCATTTGTTGGGGAATCGAGGGCATTGCAGGCCTATTCATCGGCGCTGAAGGTTGCTCAAAGAATCGGATACAAGAGTGGATTTGCGAAAGGGATGGGATTAGGTGCAACTTATTTTGTTGTCTTCTGTTGCTATGCTCTTCTTCTGTGGTATGGAGGTTACCTTGTTAGGCACCATTACACCAATGGAGGACTAGCCATTGCCACCATGTTCGCTGTCATGGTAGGAGGATTGTAAGTGTCAACGAACTGAGATTTTTGGTTCTTCTTCTCCTCCTTTTTTTTTTTTTTTTTGCGCTTGAAACTTGTTCACGATAATTATTGTTAAATTTCCAGGGGTTTAGGGCAATCAGCCCCTAGCTTGAGCGCATTGGCAAAGGCAAAAGTTGCAGCTGCTAAAATTTTTCGTATAATTGATCACAAGCCTTCTATAGATCGCAATTGTGAATCTGGGTTAGAATTAGACTCTGTTACTGGGTTAGTAGAGCTCAGAAATGTTGACTTCTCTTACCCATCAAGACCTGAGGTTCGAATTCTTAACAATTTGTCACTTAATGTCCCTGCCGGCAAGACTATTGCTTTGGTTGGTAGCAGTGGCTCTGGAAAAAGTACCGTGGTCTCCCTCATTGAGAGATTCTATGATCCTACTGCTGGTAAATTTTGCTACACTTGGGTCTTCACAATTCTCACTGCCTACTAATCCTGCGAAATTGCTGAACTTTTTCTTGACAAAGTTTATATCTTCCAACTTCATAAATATTAGCTTCTTTAACTCAACGGAAATAATACTTGACTTGAGTTAGTCGTATGTTATATTAATTACTTCTTTCAGGACAAGTTCTTCTTGACGGTCATGACATCAAGACATTGAAGCTGAAATGGTTACGACAACAAATAGGACTTGTCAGTCAAGAACCTGCTCTGTTTGCTACCACCATTAAAGAAAATATTCTCCTGGGAAGGCCTGATGCAGATCAAGTTGAGATTGAAGAGGCTGCAAGAGTTGCAAATGCTCATTCGTTTATTGTCAAGCTACCCGAAGGCTTTGACACACAGGTAAGTTCTTTTGAAGACATGAATTAACTGATACTCAGAAAAAAAATTTCTATATTACTTTTTCAGAAGAGTTTGGCATGGTAATCTCCCTTGCTTGTTGGGGTATATTAGCTTATGCTAACATCTTAAAAATCAAAATCTCAAATCAAGTAAGCTTAATTGAGTAGTATATTTCTTTTGATATCTATCCATTTCAGTTGCTTAGTTAGCACAGTCATGAACAGGTTAATGTATTGCCTTTAAGGCAGTTGGGGGAAGGTGGGACAGTGGGTTTAAGTTGATTGTTCTGGAAAAAAAAATGAAGTGATGGATCTTGACTAATGGAATCGAAGTTGGTTATATTTTTTATTGACATATAATTGCTACTTCAGCATAAGAGGTCCTCGAGATTGAATGGTTTGTTTGGTCAACAACCATAACCTAACATTATTCAATTTGTTTTAGAAGTCAACCTGGGGATGTAGTTTGGCCATGCATACTTTTTAAAGAAGGTAACATGCTCCAGTCAATAATGCATGTGCACGGGAAGGTTTTTATAAATTTATACAGATAAGTATGGAATAGATAATATTCAAGAGAGGACATGATAGATGCCATGTAGATTATACTAAATTCCGAGGGCTTAAAATCTTAACTAGTTGTGATAAAAAATACATTGATAGTCCGTCATTGCACGGTCTTCTTGATGCTGACAATTTTAGACATTTACTTGAACATGCAGAATGGATTTCCTAAGTTGAAATCATTTTTCCTTCTTCTTTTGGATGAACAAAAAGTAATGGTCATCAAATTCCTTTTACAAGTTCTTGAAGTTCTAACATACTGTGTAGTCTATCCTAATAAGAAAATGGGCTCCTATCTAATAAGAAGATTGTTTCTGAGTAGGTTATGCGCTCTCAAACATTTAATTTATGAAGCACCAGTAAATTGAAGAAAAGGCTTAAATTCAAACTGAAAATGGCAGGTAGGAGAGAGAGGACTGCAGCTCTCAGGAGGACAGAAGCAGCGAATAGCTATAGCAAGGGCAATGCTGAAAAACCCTGCAATTCTGCTCTTAGACGAGGCGACAAGTGCTTTGGATTCTGAATCAGAAAAATTGGTGCAAGAGGCCCTTGATAGATTCATGATTGGAAGGACAACTCTTGTGATTGCCCATCGGCTATCCACTATTCGCAAAGCTGATCTCGTAGCAGTACTTCAGCAGGGTAGTGTCACTGAAATTGGAACCCATGATGAACTCATCTCCAAGGGTGAAAATGGTGTTTATGCAAAGCTCATAAGAATGCAGGAGATGGCACATGAAACAGCTCTAAACAATGCCCGAAAGAGCAGTGCCAGGTAGCTTCATTAACTTTGGTTCTTCTTGTTCTAGTACACACACATACTATACTTAAGTCTTTGGCTATTCTAGTTATCCCTCCAAAACACCCATATTCCTGTTGATTGAGTTCTTGATTCTTAACTTGCATGGTTTTTTTGTGTACAGACCTTCCAGTGCAAGGAACTCAGTAAGCTCACCAATAATTGCACGAAATTCTTCATATGGCAGATCGCCGTATTCACGCAGACTGTCCGATTTTTCAACTTCAGATTTTAGTCTCTCCCTTGATGCCTTGCATCCCAGCTATCGCCTTGAAAAGCTCGCTTTTAAGGAACAAGCTAGTTCCTTTTGGCGTCTTGCAAAGATGAATTCCCCTGAATGGGTCTATGCATTAGTTGGGTCGATAGGGTCTGTTGTTTGTGGCTCCCTTAGTGCTTTCTTTGCTTATGTTCTCAGCGCTGTTCTCAGTGTCTACTACAATCCAGATCATGGTTATATGATCAGAGAGATTGAAAAATACTGCTATCTGTTAATTGGTCTCTCATCCGCAGCACTTATCTTCAATACACTTCAGCATTTCTTCTGGGATATTGTTGGTGAAAATCTTACAAAAAGGGTGAGGGAGAAAATGCTAACAGTAGTGCTAAAAAATGATATGGCATGGTTTGATCAGGAGGAAAATGAGAGTGCTAGAATTGCAGCAAGATTGGCACTTGATGCAAACAATGTCAGATCAGCAATTGGAGACAGGATTTCAGTTATTGTGCAAAATACTGCTCTCATGCTAGTAGCCTGCACAGCTGGGTTTGTTCTGCAATGGCGTCTTGCGCTTGTCCTTATAGCTGTTTTCCCCTTAGTTGTTGCGGCTACTGTTCTACAGGTATGCATCCCAATCTGCTTCTGAGGTAGCATTTTGTGTTAAATGTTGGAAACATTCCAGTCAAAATTATAACTGGTGATAAAAATTCAATGATTTCATTGTGGATATTTCTCAATGATTCCACCAAATGTAGATTATTTGAGCTGGAGAATTCCTTTGAGGGGTAAATTCACACTTATTAAATCACCTAATTATGATTTCCATTCAGATTGTTTCTGCATATTGTTGTTCTTCTTGAATTTTGCATCTAGGATAAACAATCACTATGGAAATTCACATTAATTTGTGTGTCAAAATACTTGCTACTAATAATCTTTTGGCCATTTCCTTTTTTCCTTCAACAGAAAATGTTCATGACTGGTTTCTCTGGAGACCTAGAAGCTGCCCATGCCAAAGCCACACAACTGGCAGGAGAGGCCATTGCTAATGTAAGAACAGTGGCTGCCTTCAATTCAGAAGCAAAAATAGTTGGTCTTTTCTCTACCAACCTTGAAATGCCTCTCCGACGTTGCTTTTGGAAGGGACAAATTGCTGGAAGTGGATATGGTGTTGCTCAGTTTTCACTTTATGCTTCCTACGCTCTTGGTCTTTGGTACGCGTCTTGGCTTGTGAAGCATGAAATCTCCGATTTCTCGAAGACTATTCGAGTTTTTATGGTCCTTATGGTTTCTGCCAATGGTGCGGCCGAAACCTTAACCCTAGCTCCTGAATTCATCAAAGGTGGTCGAGCCATGCGATCAGTCTTTGATCTACTTGACCGCAAAACTGAGATTGAGCCTGATGATACAGATGCCACCCCACTTCCTGACCATATTCGTGGAGATGTTGAACTAAAGCATGTAGACTTTTCTTATCCAACTCGTCCAGATGTTCCTATTTTCCGTGACCTAAATCTTCGTGCACGGGCTGGGAAGACGCTTGCTCTTGTTGGTCCTAGTGGCTGTGGTAAGAGCTCAGTCATTGCACTGATACTGCGATTCTATGATCCATCATCTGGTCGCGTTATGATTGATGGAAAGGACATTCGAAAATACAATCTCAAGTCCCTGAGGAAGCATATGGCATTAGTCCCTCAAGAGCCGTGCCTGTTTGCTACTACGATTTATGAAAACATTGCCTATGGGAACGAATCAGCTACTGAGGCTGAAATTATTGAAGCTGCTAATTTGGCCAATGCTCATAAGTTCGTATCTGCATTACCAGACGGGTACAAGACATTTGTAGGGGAGAGGGGAGTTCAGTTATCTGGTGGACAAAAGCAGAGAATTGCCATTGCCCGTGCTTTGTTAAGGAAGGCAGAGCTTATGCTACTTGATGAGGCAACAAGTGCACTTGATGCTGAGTCAGAGAGATCTGTCCAGGAGGCTCTAGATCGTGCCTGCACAGGAAAGACCACTATCGTTGTTGCACATCGGTTATCAACTGTAAGAAATGCCCATGTCATTGCTGTAATTGACGATGGGAAGGTTGTGGAGCAAGGATCACATTCACATCTACTTAAAAACTATCCTGATGGGTGTTATGCCCGAATGATACAGTTGCAAAGATTCACACATAGTCAGGTCATAGGAATGACCACAGGATCTAGTTCCACAGGTAAATCCAAGGATGATGAAGAGAGGGAATCCTAGAGAAAAAGGAAACACGAGTAAGAGTATATTCCATATAAACTCTTGAGATTTTTCTTTTCTTTTTTTCCTTTTCTTTTTGTTCATCAGCTTTGTGACATAGTATATATGCATGTGTATCATCCCAATTTTTTTTTCCCAATTATATCTTCTAATATGATGAATCACTTTAATATTTCCACGAGGCTCTGCTGATATTTTACACACACTGTTGATATCTTATTCCTCCTAATGAGTTCAACATGGCATGAATCATGCTTCATATATTGCTGGATCTCCTTTCATATATGATAATAACATGACGGACGGAAGGTATCTATTGAATGAAAATTACTTGAAGCAAAGCTGTCTTGATGACCACCCTACACATCTCATATAGAACTTGCTTCTTGTACTAATTTGTCCAAGCATAGGTTTAATCTACTTGATCATGCATAGAACCCCAGCGACATTTTGACCCTCCACACGAACAGCAATCAATGCACGTTAGAGTTCTATCACTTTCTGAGACTAATGTGAAAATAATGGAACCAAAAGCGGCCATGAACGTAGACCTTAGAGAAGCCATTCTGGGGCAATTGCCTCTGTACATCTTAATTAAAGCATAAAAGTGGAGAGATGCTTGGCAAATAGTGATCGTCTTTCTTTGGTTATTAATTGGTATCTATCCGTATTTAATATGGGGCTGCTTGAGGACCCGAAATTATTGAGAGTCAAGCTTTTCACACGGTGGTTGTACATGTGCATAAAATGACATGATGGAAACAAGAAACACTGATAGAAAAGGAAGAAATAAAGGACAAATGACTTGGGAATCAACAAATTATGAGCCTTCCAAGCAATATCTGGTGGTAGACAGGCGTGAGAGAAAAGTTAAATAGGATAAGGACTAAGGAGTATAGAAACTGACAGAGGGATGATGGTGTTGGATCATGGCCTTATAGGATGCTTCTGTACGTTTGCCAATGTGTGTGGGGTATAGCTAATCTCTTTGTAGTTAAAAGAGACATAAGGGGTGTTAAGTGGTCACAGATGATATTGTCTCAGAACATTTTTCTCTCACTTTTGTAGTGATATTGGGCGATGACACTGCTAACTACTGACTAGCTCCTGAACTCTTGTCTGGAATGGAAGTGGCAAATACTAAAAACAACAGTAGAGACAAGAATACCTCAACGTTTTGATGATCCTTTGTTTTTATCTGAATCATACGTACACAAGAGTTTTGAATTCACATGGCGCTTGTATGATGAATTATTTCCATAATTCACCGCCTTCTTTCCCTACATGATGGACCCATGTCGCAGAACTAAAAAGTTGGGGCATGCAGCATGCGCATGCTTTGGTTTCTTCTTTAGCTCCAGTCATATATTTCTCTTAACTTTAGTTAAAGGTTCAGAGAACTTGTAATACTAACGTGAGAGCAAAGTGTAAAGATAGAGGCTGACTTCTTCCGTTAGTATAAGGAAAAAAAAAAAAAGGGCAACTTGGGTCGTTGGATACATTTGACGAGAAAACGTGGGGAAGGTGACCTTGGAGCTTCATTGAGTTAACCTCAAACTCGTATCATCCGACTTTTCAGTAATCTAGAACTCGTATCATCCAACTTTTCAGCTAAGTGTGGGTTGGTATCCTGGTACACTCAGCCTAACTTTTGCCAGACATTCTGCCGAGCTAACAATGACCAAGCAAGTGTTAATTCTAAACTTGGACTCATACTAGTATTGTGTTCTTAATAATATTGGACTTGCATTGGTCAAAATTTTAAAGTTTTCTTGAAATAAGCAAGAGACAAGGGGAATTAGGGAGCCATTTGAGAGGAGATCAGAGAGCAGTCACAAGGAGTGAACTAAAGCATATTAAGAGAAGAATGAAACTAGCTTAGATATAAAGTTCAAGATTTCATTAAGATTCAACTAAGAACTTCAAGATTTCAAATTCCCTGAGAGCTCTTTCTTTTATCTTTTTATCTTTCTTGATTGTTGTTGGTTTCTTTTCCTTTAGTATGAATTGAACTGGAATATAGATCTAGAAAGGACAATCCTAAAGCTAATGTTTTTGAATGATTTCTTAATTTAATGAAAGACATAAGTTTTACTGTGAATTATTAATTTTTATATTGTGTTGAATTGAAATATGCTAGCATTTTGATTCAAGTTCATATTACATGTATAGGGATCGAGAAATCATATGGATGAGCATGGCATGAATAATAAGAGATGCAAGTAATCTTATAGATAAGGCCATATAAATCTTATAAGTTAAGAGTCAAATCTATTATAGAAATTTAGATAACAAGTTAATACATTCTTGGTGGTTTTAAATAAAAACATATTTTAATAAATCAACTTAAGAATATGAATTATATATGTTAAGGAAGAATATATTTGTAACTTTGAAATTTTTGTTGATCCAATAAACTAAGATTAGTGATTGGATTAAGATAAATTAAAACATAAAAAGATTCTAGGGAGATTCTCATATGGATATTGTTTATCTATTGGTTTCTTCAATCTTGTTCATCGTTTTGATTAGGTATTTTATTTTAGTTTAATTAATTTTTCCTTTTAATTCAATTATTATTGTTAGATTAGATGGTAGAACAATAATTAGTGCTAATACTTGTAGTCTTCGTGAGAATAATATTCATATTTATGTAAGCTATACTATCCGAATTATAAATGCACTTGGCTAATGGTCTTTAACATAGTTTTAATCAGATACACATTATCACAATCGGTCACCAGAGAATAATTACATCTAGGTGACCTGTAATTTCTTTGAGGAATGGTAGAATCAAACAATCCATCACCATCTGCACTCAGAGCACATTTTTAAGATTGATTTAAATTTTTTTCATAATCACAAAAAGAAATAGAACTAAACAAGCCCTAAGTTTCTATAATAAGAAATAAAATAATATACATTTTTGTTTACTATCCGGTGTACAATAAGAAAGAAAATAGCATAAATTCACAAACACTATTTTTTGCCTCCGACAATTAGTTTTAGTGATTTTCAAAGTTGATTTTAACCTTGAGACAAGAAAATTTTGAGATGATCTTGTACAATGTGTTACAATAAGATATTAGCCTAAATTCTTAGAAAGAAATTACAATTTGGAACATTAGGAATCAGAAATATTTAGGTTTTGTTGATTTCGCTCAACATCTTGCCACTTTTAAAGAATTCTAGAATTGAGGTAATAATTGGATCTTCTATCAAGTTATATCTTTTAAAAAAGAATGGGCCATTTAGTGCATTAGGGTTAAGTGTTTTATGAGGGTTGAGGCTCAAGGCCTTTTGATTATATGCTCTATAAAATGGGAGTACAAAGGGCATTTGGTTGCTTATTAGGGATTGACTTTTGCATGAACTCTTTAAAACCTATACGGATGAGCAAACATTATTAGTAGTACCTAATATGTTATGGAAGTTGCTTAGGGCTAGCTTATTGATCTCTTCTTGTTTTTAAGTGATTTCTCCATCTTGTTTAGCTATAAAAGTGATTTTATTGTGGTTTTTTTTGGATAACATGGCATTATGCAAATAGGTGGTGTCTCCCTCTCCATCTTTTAACCATTGGACCTTAATTTTTGCATTAGGAGAGAAATTTTCACCTTTAATGTGTAGGTGTAGCTTGATAATGTTTGTTTAGCTTTGATTTTAAGGGTCTTATCAATAGGTTTAAGATAAAGCTAACTTTGAATCTTGATAAGAGATTCTCTTAAGATTTGGACATATATGCTTGTATTATTGAAATGCTTTTCATTTAATTACTTGATCCTACATTTCACTACTTGTAATATTCTTACATATTTAAAAGCTTCAAATCCCTAAAAGTTAGAGGGCATATCCCTTGTCACTACTTTATCAAATCCCTCTAAACTGATTAGGTAGCTGTTAAATCTAAAAGGTGAATTCTTAACCTTATGGAATTCTAGATTGTGAATTTTAATTGGGAAATGATCTAAACAAAGTTTGTCACAAAAGTGAGCTATACTTAGCGAAAATTTGGACATATAAAGAGAGTTAATTAAAGTTCTATGTAGATTTCTTTGAGTTAACCACTTCCCACACTGCTTGTTGCTTTAAGTGAAGTGGTTCCCATCATATCTAAGGTCAGTAGTTTCTAATTGACTCATGCAATCTTTGATATCAATAGTTACATATTCAAAGCTCAAATAGTTTCTTCAAAATCCTAGAAGAACATGGTGCTGTTAAAATCTCCTAAAATCATCCAAAGTGATATACTGTTTGAGTGAAGAGCTTTTACTCATTCTAGAGAGAGATTCTCTAAAGTAAATGTTTAGTAGCATATAAATGGTAAAGTAGATAATAGTTGGGTTTAGGATCAAATTTAAGGAAATATTGGATGAGTTGATCAATTGAACTTTGGAGAATTCTTACTTTGGTAGGTTCAAAAGCAATAATGATGATGTCACCAAATGATGCGATGGTTATTTTTGTCCCACTCTTTCAATTAAACTTACATAAATTGGCTTTTATTTTTATTTTCAGGAGACCTACTTATTGGTTTGTCTTCTTTTTCCAAGCTAGTTGGTTTGTCTAATATCAGGGTAACCTTGGTTGAATCTTTTATCATTCTAAGATAAGCATCTAAATCACAGTTAGTGATGTGTCAATTTGTGGAAAGGAATTAATTATATGAAGTTATTATTTATTACCTTTTTCTTTGGTGTTAGAAGAAGAGGCAATTATGGGGTAATTTATGGTCCTTAATGAGCTTATCCCTATTAACTCATTACAATCACCTCTTACAAAAGTCTTATATGTAGGTTTCTATGCTTTATGTTGCTAGTTGAGAGTTTTGACACACTCCAATAGCCAGAACTTTTACAGGAAAGAACCTAGGAATGATTCTATGTTTGCTATTCCTAGCTCTCTAATACGATCCCTATAAAAGTCAAAGTAAACCCTTATGACTTTCCAATTTAAATATGCTTAATGCAGCTAAGCCAAACTCGGATCTTTAGATCAGTCTTTTTGAAAGAAAGAAATTAGGCCCTTTAGGTGCCAGCTGCACTCACCCTTTGCAAGAAAATCAAATGCTTATAAGCAAGTCGAAAGGAAACTATACCAACTAGGTCAGACTTAGCAACTTAAACTTGGAGGAGAGTCAGTTTGTTAACAATGGAAAACTGAACTTCTTAACACCTCAGCTTCTACAAGAATGCTAACTTTATCTAATTTTAGCAAGGTAATAAAATCTGGAAGTTCAATTCTAAGTTTTAATTCAATGCAAACTTTTTCATAGCCAATTATCCTCCTTTCTATAATGGCTTCATTAAAACATATTATTTTTCCAAATATCCCAAACATGTGGTCAAATAATTGTAGGAAAATCCCGGGAGGTACATCACATGTACCGGCAGCGGAAAACAAAAATTTTTTGTTCCCGGGACTTTCCCGAATCCCAGGATCCAGGTATCCGTATGAAGACATCAACCTAAATAGCCAAAAGAGACTATCTCTAAAGGTGATCCACGCAGAGATCAGAAAATCTAACCGGATCAAACCCCTTTGACCCGGGAATAGCTAGAACAGATTAAAGCCTGCTAGAGCCTACCTCTGTCCTGGAGAGCTTCAGACTGACGTTGGACAAAGCTTGGAGAAGAGAAGAAGAGAACTTGTATCAACTATGAGAGAAACTTTGAAACCATTTCAATAACTTAACACTTAAGTTTTTCTCTCATCTTTTGGTACACCATCATCGACCATCAAGCATCCATTCTTAGTCTTCAATATGTTTATCTCATAAACAAATGGAAGACCATCGAAAATGCTTAGGAAGAGAGTGTCTTCGTGTGTCTTCTTATATGAGAGAGATGAGATAGATTAAAAAACTAACTTTTATATATATCTTAACCATTAAGTTACATTCTCTCATCTCTACCTCACGATCACCGACTATCCACTTCCTTTTTATTTTGCACATAGTCTTTAACTCATTTAAAGACTACATCATGAATGGAGTAGATGGTGTCCACGTTAATGGCCATTTGGCATGTAATAAAGCATGAAATGATGACTAGTTTGACTTTTCAAATATTTTTCTCTTCCTCTCTTCAATTCCAACGCACATGCATATATTTATATA
>JANIJH010000004.1:58816605-58829349 GCA_024520975.1 Erythroxylum areolatum | reverse complement strand
ATTTAGAATGTGTATAAGACTCTGGAATTTTTTCATAATTAATTGAACTTGATTCAATTAATAGATTATGTCAAAGTCAACACTGGTTAGGTTTTGGAAAGCTAATGGGGCTAACCTGCTTGATGTCTTATGTGTATGTGTTTCGGTTATAAGACCTTGAAACATTTTGATGATGTAAGAAATGTATTATTTTGATGCTAATAGTGTGCTAAGTGCATGTGCTTGAAATGGGGCTCTGGAAAATTTTTGGACAGCGAATCAGTCTTTTTAATGTTTAGTAGGTTAACTCGTTTATCTCGATAATTTTGGCCGTCAAGACATTTTTGACTTGTGCCGAAATTGTCTTGATAAGTTGAGATGACCTAGGGATGTTTTAGATGACTAATTGAAGTTAGGGAATTTTGAAAACCTTAAGGATTAATTTAGAATTAATCCAAATAGAGCATTGCATTTCTAGTATGAATAGAAAAGGTATGTGTATTACAATTAAAGTGTTTAATTTGGACATCAAAATTATTAAATTTTAGGGTTCTTAATCAAATCACATTCACAATTTAAATTAGCCGAGACTCACACTAGCACCACCCGATGCAGTTCAAGAGTTTATTCGAATCACGGACTTTTGATGCATAGTCAAGTCACAACCTAAATTAAACCTCTATTGTGTGTTACATACTTTAGATGTTTTTTAAGGGTTGGTTAAAAAAGCATAATAGGGTGATTATGGACATAGGCTCAATTTAATTGAGGCGTCCATAATCATGTCATATAGTTATAATTACCTGAATATATATGTGAGATATACATATAAGACCATCCAAGTATTGATGAGAAATCACTTATATATGTTGCTGGAATTAGTAGGTCACGATCATGACTTAGTTGGTCACGATCGTGACTCCACCTTGGACATCCATACAACATTTGCTTCATCCATTCATTTTCAACATTTCTTACCACGATTATATCGCGATATTATCCCAAAAAATTCCCTCAATCTCCTAAGCATGTGACTCTTTAGATCCTCGACTTTTGGGCATTAAATTATCTTTTAATTTAAGCAATTCATGAATAGTTTCATAATGCCAATTTGCCCAAAAATAAGTGGATTGACATACGAACTCTTACATAGTCAATTATCCGACTTACGAACCTTTCTATAGGCAATTACCGTGCAATTCGTCCTTTCAGTATTTTATACCCTACTTGGATTGGGGTATAGACCACATGTCAACTCCCATTAGACTGACTACGTCACATCTAGTCCAAGTGATATTAGTTCTTGTCCTGGGGATTTCATTTTTCTAAGACTCTCTTCATGATACGTCTACCCTGATCAGAGATTCCTAAGTAATAACCCCGACGAGGGACCGTGGATATCATCTCCTTCTATCAAGAGTGGTGAATCATTTATTGACTACCTAATCACCTTCGAATATCAATAGCAGTACCCAATCATCACTCTATGAGCAATCTCATCTTGAGGCAACAAGAAGTGGTGTCAAAGTACAAGATCAGTATCCAAGATATACTTGAGTACATGAAGTCTAAAGATGTTTGCATCATTGCTATAATGAGATTAATCATTAACATGTGATAGATCATCCATATGATAATCTCATAGCGAATTATCCGATGTACTTATTACTCTTAGTAAGCATCCACATATTTTAACTCTAAACATCTCATGCTTAAAATTTATGAGATCCACTGCTTGATCAAATTAAGGAGTATAACATATGCTCATCTATCTAGATTAACAATGTCTTGTCTCATTAATCCTATGACTATGGATCATTTAAATACTAATATAATTGCGCATGATAGGAATCTCATTATCATGATCTCATCATGATTTCCTTCATGATATGTTTTGTATCATAGACTTCATTAACTTGATTTAATATCGACATCAATTCATAAATATGAATATCAAATTAATGAAAATTACATTTCACTTTATTGATCAAAATTAAACTTGTACAAAAGTGCTAAAAGCAATTGCTTTTAGAACACTACTCTAACATTGGTAACAGAGAAAGATTTTAATCATAATGTTGCAAATGATCATTCACACTTGTTTTCATTGATAATTTTTGGAAATTTTAAACAGATATAAGATTGAATATTACAAGTATATTTAGTAGAGTTAATATCCCAAAAATTTTATAATAAAAGAACTAAAGAGGTCCAATGTCGCAAACCCCTTTAAACAAGGGTGTTAATATTTGATAATAACAATGTTTGGGAGGATCCTTGGAAGTGATTCATCATTGTGCCATAACAAAAGTTGACAAGTAACATCAGTTTTTCTTTCCAGCTTAGTAATCAAATGCACTTTCCCGCCCTTTCTACTTGACCTTTGCACTGGAACTCGATGGTTCCTTTCAAGTAATTAACATTACATCATTTAAGAGGCCAACTAACACCATATCATGATATCAAATCAATAAATGGAGAATTATTGAGCAGCCATAGTCCAGAAGAAATCTTTACAACTACTATGGCAAAGTAATTGCGTTCTACCACCTACTGTAATTATTAAAGGATATATTCTTTCCACAAAGCAACTCCCTTTTCACACCATACTTTTATGTCAATACTTCCCAGTTAATTAGAATGTGCCCTGTTCTTTTCATTTGCTAAAAGCTCTCATTAAGCACACCAGCATTTCTTACAGAAACATAGAGAGCTATTTTGAAGCAGATCCACTGTACCATGTTCTTCATTTCTTTCATTCATCTCGGCTACAGTGAACACTACCTTTGTGTCTTGGTACATGTTTCTCATCACACACAAGAAACGTTAGCCTTTGCTCCTCTCATTCATATCCATAGTACTGGTTGTCTTAGCACACCTAAACACTTTCATTCCGTTCTTTTCACCCCCGTTCTTCATGGGATTTGGTAACAACCCATTAACTGGTTTAGTTTCTAAAACAGAAATGATAGCACTACTATTATCCCATCTACACATATTAGGCTTAGTCAAGTTCTTCATATAACCAAAGTAAAATTGAGTATTCATTTACCATATTGCCCATGTGAGTCACCTAATTATTTTGTCATGCAATTTGACATGTTGGATAATTTCGGGTATAATTGACAATAAAATATGAATTTAAGGTTTATTTTTTTAAAAAAAGTATGCAATTTAAATAAAAATTAACTTCGACTATTTCTATAAAAGAAAATAAGATTGATATCATCCCAAGAGGTGATAAGAGTATCCTTCTAATTTACTGAGAGTCCCAAGAGGTGATAAGGGTATCCTTCTAATTTACTGAGAGCTTCTGAATATTATCCAAGTACTTCACCCGGTAAAAACACTTAGTGAGTTGGTAACTATTTAGCAGCAAACTTGAAGATTGCAGACCTATCATGTCCGATATGTTCTGAAAAAGATGAGACAGATGTATTTAAACTAGCCGACTATGGAGAAAATTCCTCTGCATATTTAATCTTCAAGATAGAGGTCTCAGCTGGATGGACTACTTGTTATGGATAAATAGGCTGAGCTGGAATAAAGTGTTCAAGGCTGGTTGTGCTATGTAAGTGCATTTTATTTGAAGAATGTGAAACGATGATCTTTGGAAAATCAGAAGATTATAAGGGATACAACTGGATATGGAGTTTGACCTTAAGTTAAGAATGACAACCATATCAGCCCCTTATCTATACTTCACTTCTAATCCAATTAGACAACAATTAAGGATATAGAAAAGGCTACTCTCCCTGAGGACTTTCTTAAAATATTTTCATCATTTCACCACCCTATCACTTATGGCAACAAACACCGATGCTCCTTTTGAACCTGAAACTAATTTTATTTAGAGATAAATATTAACACCAACATAATTACACCTTTATTATCGATCATAATTAAATATTAAATAAATAAACAATTTTATATAAATATCTTATACATTATTTATTAATGAATATTAATAAACAATATTAAATTATTAATACATATATTAATTATAATTTTAAATTTTACATATTTTTTAAGTATTTAAAATTTAATATATTTATTAAATGATTAGTGAAAATATGTTTTACCATAAAATTAATAAATTGAATAATTACAATATATTAGTCATAATTTTAATAGTATTTATTATTAAGTAATTAAACAATAAACATTTAATTAATGATAAATTATATTATAATAAGAAACCATAAAACTAATTCTCGTGATTTTAAAAACCAAAAATTCAACTAAACAATTTTTTAATTTAAAAACAAAAATAAGACCAAAAACTGCAGTAAAACGAACAGCCCCTAGTTGAGCGAAGTATAAAATTTTACGGGTAAAGAGAAGCAATACCAGAGTTTAGCTGGGACCATTACAATACTCCACAACTGCCTTCGTCTTCCTCGCCAGTGATTCAGTGAGACCCACTTGGCAATAGTAATACCCCCCAGGCAGCTGCTTGGCCATGCTCAACAAAGAAACCAGCATCTTCACCAAGGAAAACAAATGAAATAACACCAAAGAAGACAAGCGCCAAGGAACCAATAGAACTAACAGAGAACCCAGCTGGTCAGTTGGGAAATAATATAGCCAAATTGAACAAACTAAAGCAATAAGCAACAGAATGTTAAGGTCTATCAGACAATAAGGCAATAAGCTTCAAAATCCACTGCGCGGATGGTTTACCTTATCCATTCCCTTCAGAGGATTAAAAAGAGGCAACTTTTGCTATTGAACATGAAAAAAACATAAATGAATTGTTCAATACAAAGATGTCCAATTTCTCAAATTCATCCTATAATTCTGCATGTAACAAGTCTATTCTAATACAAACTACAAAATTAATTCATCTTTACTACATTTAGGAATACAGATGCAAAAATACAATTTGACGATTACAGATAGATCATCATGGATCCGAAATGAGAACTTGACTGAACCAAACATTACACTGAAGTCTGGAAGCAAGGGGCCGACCTGCTTGTTACCTAAATCCCTCCAGACGATGGCAAAATCAGAAAAGGTGAATGCACCCATCTAATGAAATACTTTACAAGATATACAGATGTAGTTAACATAAAATCCTTCACAACTAATTAAGGCGGAGACCAGAATTAGTGCTCATGCTTGATACGTGCTTTTATAATTCCTGGAAGAGGGGGTGAGGTGGGAGGCCTAACGGGTGTGTTTGCATTTTGGGGACAAATTTGGGGTTGGTACATATTGGACATACTAGTACCTTCGCCTACATCACTAAGGTTCGTAGCCATATCAGGGCTCTTTGGTCTCTCACAAAATTTCATTGCCTTGAGAACATAATTATCGTCATGCAGCTCAAAAGGGGTGCTGCAAGTAGAATAACAGAGAAATATTAGGTATTTGTGAGGCAATATTTTAACAAGTGGAGAAATAGCATGCATCCAGAAATTTCTCAGTTGCAATATAAATGTAGCATCATTATATAGCCATGAAGCCTCCCACCCAATAGGCCACGCATCCTCCCCAGACTAACATTAGATGCTCTTTGCAGATTTGAAACTGGGATGGATGTGTTATCTCACGGCCACTAGACCAACAAAGTGTAAAGTGCCACATAATAATAGTTGATATAGCTATTGCGCAGTGGGCAGACAGTCACTGAACATAAAGTAACTCTACCTACATCATTCTTGGTTAAGGGGAAATGAAGTAGAATTAACAAGTTTGCAGTCGTTACCTATTAAAGTCAAAATGCACAAGCTGCATATCTTCTGATATTTCAACTTCGACAGTTGCATGAGGGCGTGTCTACAATCAGTATCCAGGGAAGAAAAGGCATCAGACAAATGAAATGCACACCAGAATCAAACGCATATTCAAATATCAAATTTCCATGCTTAGTTCACACAGGGAAAGAAAGTTGGTCTAATAAGCACGTATATTACACAGAGAAGACTAAAAATTGATTTATATGGGATACATTTCAACTTAGAAAGACAATAGAGCTTTTTCTCTCGGCCTAAATCAAGGTAAAGCTAAGAGGAACTTAGGCCTTACAAGGTCAACTAACTAAGGTTGACCAAAAAATCCTAAGCTTGAGCTCGGATTAATGATTTGTATTTCTTCTGAACTCATGTATGCCTGATGGGAATGGCGCATTTCGCAAATTTCCATATTAATTTTTGGTGCAAACAATCCACATACCAAAATTTGAATCAGAAAAGATAGGCTCAATTTTAACAGTTAGACACAGAAGCCATTTAATTTTCTTGAGCAAACATATATAATCCATACAACTATATGCAGTCAGCCACCAAAACGTCTCCATTCCAGAGCAGCCTAGTCAGTTACTCCTTCGGGAATGCAGCTGATCAGACTAGTTTTCATAACTACCAAACATGAAACTCTGAAAATAATGATATTGCAACTAAACAACCTGAAATCACAATGAAAAGAAAATTCTCTCTCTATCTAATTCTCAAGCTTTTAAGAGCCCATCCAAATTGTTAATATCACTTAATTTCAACTATCACCAAAGATACTAATAATTGTTAAATACCAATGCACGCACAATTTTTTACACATCGTCTAAATGTGCAAATTTTTGGCACTTCTCAAATTAGTCACAGTACATGTCCGTCATTGATGACAGAAGTCTAGAAAAAGGTATAATATACACATGACTTTCATCCCACCCACCTTAACAAACACTCTTAGACCTAGAATGTTCATATCAATCAATTGATTGGCTTACAAAATCTAGCTTATCCATAAAAAACATCCAACCCTCAAAGCATCCTACTTGTGCAAGCACACAAATGAGACAATAAATATAAGCAAGTGTATACGAAAGAATAAACGATACACAATGATACAATATCCATACTAAAGGCACTGCCTATTTATTGTCCCACTGAGTAGGACTCTTATTAAGGGAAGTGAGGAGCCAGTCCTACCGTTCAGCATTTCTGCATGAAAGGACTGCTCTTAAATCTTGTGTGTACCAACCATTGGTTGAAAGCCAAAAACTTCTCCACTGAATTGGTGAAAAGCCATAGTATAACCAAATTTAGAGAAAGATTTACCTGCACCAGAATAAAAGGTAAGGACACACCCCCGCTGGGAGCATTCTCTGATTTGTATAACTGCTCATTACGTTGAATCAGGTTCTGAAGACCTATGAACTTATTAAAGAAGTAAGAAATTAGTGCACATACACAGATTAGCTACATATGCCAACGTAAGAGTGTCCCAGCCTAAAAGCATGCAACTCGTAACTGCATGTTGAAAACATAGAACTAAATCCTTACTTGTTCCTCCAGTTCTTGCAAATAAGCAGCCTTCTTTTCAATTCTGTTTCTAAGACCAAGACGCTCTGCCTGCTAAGTCACATTTAAGGAATTGGATCATGTCATATGTGATCCACAACAAAGTTAGGAAAACTAATTATGCCAATAGAAGATGAAAATTGAAATGCAGGTGCACCTTTAATTCTTCAATATCACTCAGGCTAGTTCGAGGAAGACCTTTCCACTGTATTTCTTTTTTATCCTTGGATATGATATCCAATGCCATGAGTACATTAAGGGCATCGTATACCCTTCTCCTTATGTTCTTTTCATCATATTGTTGCTGAAAACATATAATTCAAGGAGAACTACCTATTTAAATTCCAATTTTTCCTTGAAAATCAATAATGGCAAAACGTACAAATCATATTTAGTTGAAAAACATGAAACCTGATCCGGGGATGAGATGCTGTTGGTAGGATCTGCAAACTCTGCCACAAGTTCATCTGCAACCTAGTAATTGCATGCAACTCTTAGATAAACCATAGTGTAAGCAATTGAAAGTGAAGAGAACGAGAGAGAACAGACTTTGTATACATTGAAAAACATGATGTAGTCATAAAATTTTTGTTTCAGACTGATGAGGCATGACTATAGAAGTAAAATTTATCAAAATGTATACATCAACTGATGAAGCATGACTATAGAAGTAAAATTTATCAAAATGTATACATCAACCAAAAAGGATCGAATCAGTTGACAGAATACATCCAACTGGTGCATTCTATGCTCAACAATGACAGTTCATGTGAACATGATTCCAGTAACATATATACTTCTACTATGATGACAGCAGGGCACAACTCTTCTTTAATGAAATCCTTGTGGAGACAAATTCTTGAACTATCTCAAATGTCAACATGGTTTGTTATAAGGAAAAAACAACTTTAAGTGTTGCAACATAAGTATTGAAATATATGCTTACAAATCCACAGTTCCAATTGAAGCAAAAAAATGAAACACATATTTCATCCTGTCCATCTATCTTCACTCCAGTTCTCAGACTATAACATTTAAGCCTTTATCCATTTGACCTCTCAACATCCAACGTGGAAGCAATGTGGATCCACTCTTCACCCACAATTTAAAAAATAGTACCAAAAATGATTGTGTAAATAGACTTTTTGGCATTACAATTAAACAAGGAAAGTAAAGAATGAGTCATAAAGCAACTTGTGAAAACTCTAAAGAATCATTTCAAGAAACCACCAACCTCATTGTAAGTGGTTGTGCCCTTACTTTCCACCTTTTCACACACTGAAAGTGCCCAAAACAGTGAAACAATTAAGTCAGCTAAAATGCTCGTCATGGAGAGCAAAGGAGCAAGACATTCTATTCGCATGATTTATAAAGCTGCGACAGGAAAATGGATACCAGGACCAAACAAATACCTTTCATACTAAATTGACGAAGTCCTCTACCAGTCTTATCAGCTCCAACTGCTCTTTGACCTCTTCGTTTCTTCTTGCTACTGTTATATTATAACAAAAGCAGATACAATGAAATAAGATTACATATATATAATTCAATGAAATAATTAACAAAGGCTTAGTATTCTTCAAAAAAATATAGAACAATTAAGCTCCAGCCAAAAATTTATTGGAAAAGAATGGAGATAAAGCCCACAGCTACAAAGTACAAATAAATAAAAGATTTTGAAAAGTTATGAACTTTCGCAAAACTTGCACTTGTAATCAAGCATACTAAATTCAATTAGCAGGAAAAGTTTAACAAAGGCAGAATTACCAGAAAAACAAAATTCAGCTGTGAATAATTCACAATTGACGAGTAAGTATCAGCTTTCATGGGTATTATAAACATTATAACTTGACATTACGCAATTTTAAACTGAAAATAGGCATTGTACAATAAAAATCCTAACACAATTGTAAATGACAATAAAAAATATAAAAAAAATGCCAAGAATTTATAACACAGTGTCGCAGACAAAAGCCAAAAGGCCCTCAAAGGCATAAGATAAGACTGACCCGGCAGCGTCTTGAGTTGTAGCGTCGTCGGCGTGGTTCAACCTGGGAAAAGTGCTGTCACTGGCCGGTGTAGCATTGGGAGAACCGACGCTGCCACTGGTCGAGACCGATTGGCCAGACACTGTGGTGTTACCCCATGACCTGGTGCCTACTACAGCCGCCGATCCTCTAGACCCCGGCCGGTTCCTATCGCCACCATCGTCTGGGTGGGCCCCGTCACCAGTCACCATTTGTGACCCAGAAAGCAAGTCAAAACCACAAAATGGTAGTCAGAGGGGGAAAGAGAGAGAGAGAGAGGTTTTAAGATGATTGATTTAAGGGGTAAGACAGAGTGGGAAGAGAAGGGATTGGTTGGTGTTTGATGAAATGTGAAGGAGAAGAAAAAAAAAATCAAAAGAGAGGTTGAAACTGGTGATTTGAGAATTGGAAGCGTAAAGACGAGACGTGCGTGCTGAGTCGGGGGCTTCAAAGCTTGGCAGGTAAAATAAAGAGGGAAACTTTGAGAGTTTAGTTGCTTGTTTAGTGGGGATAATAAAATATTAATGACCGCCTATGCATGCTACTCACTCCAATTCTTGCACTCAAAAGATAGAATCAGCAGATGCCCTTACATTTCGACTCGACAGAACAATGAAGGTCTGTTGTTTATTATCATGTGTATTAAGAGGGCAACCGATGTACGAATTGGCTCGTTGTTCCGACAGGTCAAGATGTCATTGGAATCATTTATTTTGATCTTCCATCTTTAGGATGTCATTATCTCTTTTTAAAGAATATGTCAAAAATCTGTTTCCTCCGATTTATTTAACTTTTGATGTACTCCTTTTTTTTATATAATAAAATAAAATAAAATAACCAAATATTCGTGTACATAAGTAATCATCACATTTGATGAACATCACACTTCAATTCTTGATTTGCATCTAAATAGTATTTACATTCAATTGCCTTCAGCCTTTTAGGTCTTATGTCACAATTTGGACTATGTTTCTGTCTTTCTCAGTTCTTTTTTTTCAACACAAAATTATATTATGTTTAGTTGGAGCTCTGTGACACTTTTAGTTGTTTTAAAAGCACAAGATTGAAGTGAAATTACTTTTTTTTTACGTAGACTAAGTATTATTGGACTTCTTGAGACCTTACATTTCAACCAGAGTTGTACTAGATTGAACTGAAAATAGTTAAAATGAAAGGACCAAACTAGAAAATCCACCAAATAAAAGAATAAAACTTTTTTCTAGATTGTCCATTTTTCAAGCTTATTTGGTCACATTGACTCTAAAAAGTATCAGAGGAATTGGTTGCAATGTTTCAACGGTAGAATCTATTATAATTTATACCACTGGGACTTGGGAAGACCATAAATTATAACAGTGGTTGAAGAGTATGAGTTGGATCTCATTCATACCTATTTTGGTATTAAAAATATGCTATTACTCGGTGACAAAGCTAGTTAGCAACCCTCCTCGTCATGCGGAAGATAAGCTCTATTAACTAACCAGCCAAAACAGTACTGAAGAGAAGAAAGAAAAGGTTAAAAAAGGAAAGACCAAGAGGACATGTGAGTTCATAGTTGCAATAACTGGCAAGTCACATTTCTACTCTATCTTTAATCAGTGACGGAGCCAAAAAATTAAAATAGGAGGACTCAAAAATTTAATTTTTTAAATCTTAAGAGACCCAACGTATCACAGGACTCTAAATAATTTTATCATTGTATATATATATATATATATTAAAAATATTTAATATTTAATAATTTTTAAAAAATTTAGGAGGTCAGTGCACCACTGAGTCTCATGTGCCTCCGTCTCTGCCTTTAATGGCATCCCCGTTTTGTTTGCGGGAAGCTTCGACGTCACGAAAGGGAGTTTCTGGTTTCCTGAAAGTTTGGTGCTTTCGCCTTGCGAAATGAATACTCATAATTGAAAGTGGGACATTAAGCAAGGATTTTTGGACGGGGTCATTTCCAATCTCTGCCAGGTGTACCAAGATCGGAGGGCTCATCTCTTTTGTTGGTTTACAAGTCCAACGTTGCAGTTGGGTTCCACCAACTATGTACTTTCACGATCCTTCAAATTGAAATGTTTACTTTGTAATAAGAGCATGCCTGTCCCGAATTTGGTCATTCCATATGATTACTATTCAACTTTGGTCGTCTAAATTGCGATGCTGATTATTAGATCTTTGTCAGGATTTGTGATTGCGTAGATGTACGAACTAAAACAATGGAATCATGCTACCTGCCGGAGAGAGGGCACTCAAAATCACAAGTTATTTTGATATTGCAGGATTGTAGTGCGCGTGATAGTCTGTGATTCTGCAAGAGTGCGGATAAATTTAGAAAAGGTGAGAGCTTTTGATATTTGAGTGATGAATGTTGCTTATTACCTTTTCGATATCTAAATTTCAGTGAAAACTTTCTGCTTTCTTATGCAGAAAACAGTGAAAGTAAGTTGAATGAGTAACTACGCTTGGCATTGGACTGGGCTTGATATAACTTTTTCCTTATCAGCTATGGACTCCGGGTTGACATTTTATGTGCCACACAATCCGCAGATCGGCTGCCTAAGTGGTGCTAAAATCAATTTTCATATTAGGAATTTGATAGACCCAACAAATTCAAGCTCCTCCAGAGTTTGTTCGAATCGCAACCTGTAACTTGCAAAGATGGTGGGCAAGAACGTGCAATTATGTTACTTTGGCTCAGGCTCTATGCCTTCATCTGGTCGACCAACTATTATACATAGTGAAAAGAAAACAAAATGGAGAAACCATTGACGTCAAATTGAAACTCAAAGGATTCTGTAGAGAAATCTTATGAATGGTCTTCCTACATTACCCTGAAATGTTTCCTTCCAACGAAACAATTCTGAAATTCATCTGGATGTTGGAAGATCGAGTGAATACCAATTATATTTTGCAAAATGAAATCACTACATGGCAGATTTGATCTAGTTCTGAGTGACTTTGCATCCGAAACCATGCTTCACTCTCAGAATCCGGATTTTCTCTTAGTCATATGCTTAAAACTCCGATTAATACTAATTATAAAATCAGAAATGAAATTTAGATCTGTAATCTCCAATAAATGCAGATGAGCCTGTGATGACCCGGCTGCAAAACATGTCTCCAGAACAAGAAACTTCTTGGTTTTTCAGATTCAAAAGTATGTATATAGTTACAAGTAGGATAACTACCATCCTTAAGTTAAAAAAAAGCTTGACAGATTGAAATCAGTCCTTATAGTTTAACACTCCCTCCGTTTCATAATAAAAGTCGTTTTAGAAAAATACATGCTTATTAAGAAAGATAATAAAATTATAGATTTACCCTTATTAATACTCTCATAAAATTACCTCGGTAATCAGCATATGAGAGAAATTGCCTTGAAATTGTGATTGTATAATTAAGATGAGAGAGAAATGAAAGGTTAATTTTAGAAGAAAAGT
>JANIJH010000004.1:58790081-58800863 GCA_024520975.1 Erythroxylum areolatum | reverse complement strand
GGTTCTAACCTCAATGCATCTGAAAGAATGCTTCTTGCAACAGGTAATGCATTGGCACCCATTTTGGAAAGCAAGGCACCCATCAATATCTTGCAAGGCACATAAGACGTGTCTAGTAGAAATGAATTAATGTGAGCATACAAAGCTTCTTGAGCTTGTCCACGTCCTTGGGACATAACTCCTGGTAGAACAGAGAAGATAGCAACAAATAACTGATATGTAAATTATAATGTTTAGCTTATTATCTGATTTGATAGTCCACAGGCTAATCTAATAAACTAACTTTGGAGGAATCAAGCAGCACAGTAACTTTGACTTGCCACGTAAAGCATCGATGGCGATGGCACAATTTTTTCCCAATAGTAACTAATTTTGTTTGTAATCATAAGGCTCAAAAGCTAAAAAGGGGACAACAGACCACGGGTTTCCCAACCATCAAAACATGTAGAAGAGAATTCTAACTTACTAAACTTACTTGACGACAAAAGAAGGGATTGGAAAATGATGTCCAACTATTTTACTGGCATCCTGAGAAAGCACCTCCTCTAATAAAAAAGTACAAAATCTTCTGGATAGTGAACAAATTTGCTATTTCCCCCTCTTCACAGCTATTTAGTAGATTTCTATAACAAATAAGAACATGCAGAAAAAAAAGAAATCTCTCCCCCATCTGACAAAATAAATCACATTCTTGTGACAGTTGCCCAGAATGAGATTGTTCTTAACTTTGAAAGCCTTATCACTCAATTGCACAAGCTAGCTGATCTTTCCATGCACGAAAATCAAGTTGCATATAAAGAAACAAAAAATGAAAAAGTAAAGTATTGAGGTTCTTCACTGATGAGAGAAGTCAAATTGTCCTATGATAACCTTCCAAACCCAATCAATCAAAGGATAGGAGAGTTTTTAATATTTATATTAAAAGATTTGCAAGAACTTGTGCCTTGTGAGATTTTTCTTTAACCCAAACTCTTTTTCTGTTTAGATCAATTTGAAGAACATTAAAAGTCAAAGTTACATAATCAGAAATATGTTACTTTTTAAATTGAGAAATAAGGCAAGGAATTTCCTTCCATTGAATTGATTGCTACGCATAGTAGCACAGTTTAGCCTTTTCCCATAAGAGGAAAGCCATGTTCAAGAAAGCTTTCTTATTCAGAAAATTTCCACAAGGAAAAAGTAAGTTCATTCATAGTAGAAAAGATTTTGGTCCTTGCCTTCTATATGAAGCAGTTCTGTAGAGTACTGTTTCAGTTCTCTAGCTTTTCCCAGACAAACCTCAACATCTTTCCAGTGTGAAAGCCTAGAGTATAAATCTGCTAGACCAAGCCAAACTTCAAACTCGTTGACTCTATCATCCTCAGCCTATAACAAAAAGGGAATGCATAAGATATATTTTGAGCAATCAATCAGCATTATGATTATTTTGATGTGAATATAAATTGATTCTTCTAAGCCCTTATAACAACAGTACAATATCTATGACTAAAGGCTGATTTGCCTAATTGAATGCTTCACGTCTGGGTGAAAAGTGGTCACTAGCTACATCATGATGTAATGTTTCAAAATGATCTAACAGTAGTACTAAAAGGGTAATTTTCCTTCTTAAAGCATAAATAAAAATGAAAACTTAAGCAAAGGACCTGTGTAATGCTCTTGGAAGGAGTAAAAGACTTCCTCTGAGCTTGGACCAATGCAAGAAGATGACGATAATTTTCAATGGCATCTGTGTGCAATGACTGAGAGGTTTTTAGTTTTGCCTTCAGTCTGAGCAAAGGCCCTTGCTCCCATTTTGCAGTCTCATCCAAAGCAGCATCAGTGATAACCTCAGCCTCTGAGAACCGCTGTTGTGCAGATAAAACCAGAGCTAGAAACCTCCATCCCTTCAATACAGAGCCACCAGTTGCATCAGTGAACTGCTTTGCACAGCGCAAAGCAGCATTCAAGTTCCGTTGCTCAGCATATAGGACACCCAATTCAAAAATTAGATCTGGATTGCTTTTCTCAAACGCTATTGCATCATCTAACGATTTTAAAGCTTGTGACTGAAGAGAGGACCTTTCAAAGTCAGAGGAAGAAACTTTAGCTTGTTTTCCCAAACAAAGGCCTAACATGCGAATAGCTACACCTTTGAGATGTGCATCAGTGCCCTCAGCAATCCTAATTGCTCTACGTGCATATCCCACACCTTCTGCAGCAAGAAGTGAATCCTCACTACAGATCTTGGCAGCCAACAAAAGGGCCACGAGATCATCAGGGGCTTCATGTTTATGTAAAGACTTCTGCAATAAATTCAGCGCAGCTTTATTCTGTCCTGATCCACAGCAACAAAGAGCTAAATTATTCCAACGATCAACCCGGTGAAGTACACCAGGCATTATCTCTTCAAGTTGCTTTGCTAGAACAGAAGTTTGGCTGCATAGTGATAGTGCAAATGTAAGGTGCTCCATGATTGATGGATCCCATTTGATCTTACCAAGGCAAAATTTTCTATTAAGAATCATCAGAAGTAAAATGGCCTCCTCCAGATTATGCTTAGGAACATATGAACCATCAATCTGGGCAGCCAAACTGGGTGGACTAGCTTCTACTCCACTATGTAATAAAAACACGGCAAAAGCTTTTTGTATCCTTGCACAACTGTCATTATCAAGGTTCCATTGACTAAGGAGAGCACGCCTATAAGCAGCAATAGCTTCCTGATAGCAACCAGCCTGCTTCCAGAGCTCTGGGAGTAGCTCCACAGCTAGACTAACTGTGTCTTGCAATCTGTCATCTACTTGAACATCAGGTATACCCTGGCAGAAAATTTTCTCAACTGCATCAAGTACACTTTTACATTCAGTAGCAGCATCTGCAAGATCAATAGAAAGGGATCAATAGATGATGAAAAAGAAGAAAAAGAAGACTAACAAGAGGTAAAGGGCATCACTTCTGGAAATTGTTTCATCAATGCCATACCATTCAATCTCCCAAGCTTTTGAAGAGACTTGGCTTTCAAATATATAGCTTCAAGCACTAGGCTAGCAGCATGCTGTGGAACTGTAGGCTGTGAATCGTTTTTTGAGCGACCCTTCTTAGAGGTCTGTTTCTCTGATACAGTAGCTTGCAGACGTTGTGTTGCAGCTTGGAGATCAATGCCATCAAAAACACGAAGGGCACCTTCTACATTGCCTCTCTGATATTCTAACCTTCCAAGAAGGGCTCTTGCTTCCTGCAGATTTCAAAACCACCTATTGATCATAGTAATTGAATTGTGCCTCCTATACTCGAGTATGCTCAAAACGTTACCCTAATGACAATTATTATGTCAGAGAATGTTAGTACCATGAAGTTAAAGGAACCACAGGACAATGATATTAACCAGTAAATCAGAGTAAAGAGTGTTACAATATCAGCAATGCTGATCTACCAATGATATGAACATTTCGATAAGGCGTATTACATTAAAATGAATCAACCCTTTAAAGAAGGAGAAGACAAAATGAGCAACCTTATCCCTCACGCCATCAACAATGATCATAACAAATTCAAAATGACAAAGATCCAACAAAGTAAAACGTTAATTTTTTAGCACATCTTTATCATATATGCTTTCTTATAAGCATTCTAATCCCTAGAAACCTTTGCCCTGTTTTTAATATGCAAAAGGAGTACCCCTCCCCCTAAAACAAATCCCCCAAATCTTTCAAGTACATATACTGACTGTTTAGTAGATGATAAATATGCCTTAAATCTTATCCATAAAACAGCGACGTTTTCACAAGGTCCTTGTCATGAAGTGCTTCAAAGTGAAACCAAACAACCTTCTCCGCTCCCACGTACACATAGGATCCTAGCAAGCCAATTTATGTATTTTGTCATTTTCTAACCAGAGAAGACTCTGATGCAAGTTGAGGTGTTATAGGTTCATTAAACAGTTTTACCATATGAACTAAGCAGTAGGATAGGCCTTTAGCAAATTCACAATGACTTGATGCAACATATGAAACATAATCACCAAGTTACAGCGATTAGAAAAGTCAGGTAGTCAACCTCAAAGTTAAGTGATAATCCCTCTCGCAAAGAAGATTCAGCCTCCTGAATATTTCCCTCATCAAGCTTTGCTTCGACATCTGTTGTTTTCATGCATACCCCATTTGCACACACTTCTAGGACCACCGTCTGCTGATCATGCTCACCAGACTCTTCAGATTGGCTTCCCACCATCTGTGCTTTCCCCTTCCTCTTCCTTCACAAATTTTCAGTGTTTTTGTATGTGGATTTTAAGCAAACTACAAATCCATTTATGCTGCTATTGCATGTACAACAAAAACATTAAGGTACACATTATTCAAGGCTTGGAAATTTAAAAAAAAAGAGGCAAAAATAAGGAATAATCCAAAGCATACACATTGCAGAATTACCACAGTAAGGAAACTAAAGGATTACAGTTTACTACAACCAAATTTCAAGTTCTGGTGACAGAAGAAATAATCCAAACTAACTAGTTAAAAAGAGGACCAAGCATTTCTAAATAAAAACTAAGAAACGTTAGATTTGACTCTTGGAAAACAATGAATTAGTTAAGCTTCGAAAGGTTATAAAATATTCAATATGAATCGAGAAAGGGGAAACGGTCAAGGAGAAAAATGAATAAAACAGTTAACTATCTATATGAATAGAGTATAACATAGATTTTAAAAGGTAACAAAAAACTGGAAATCATCTACCAACTTGGAATTCCTCAAAAGACATGTCTTTTCATCTTAGCTCAAGGCTTACCTGTTTATGGCAATGCCTCATCAAAGATCAATGGATTACATGGGACTGATAACAATATTTATTTTAGAAGAAAGCCTGCAGATCTATGAAACGATTGAAACAACAACTACATTCCTACAGGAAGCAGACAGATTGAACAAATTGTCCGCAAAAATTAAGAGAGAGAAAAACAGAGAACGAGAGGGAGAGGAGTTACCTTGCTGATCTCCTCTACCGCAATCCCCGCATCTCTCTAAAATGGCAAATGTTTTGTTTGTTTATCCCACAAACAAAGAAACTGAATATACTAAATGTAATATAATTTAATTAAAATACTACCATTAGCATTACCTTCGGGAATGGCGGAAGTTGGTGCGGCGATGCAAGGGTGGTCTTTATTTTTTTCAAAATTAAAATTTTCTTCATTTCACTCATCATATCACCTTTATGGGCTTCATTTCACTCATCAGATCAATTTCCGTTTGGGCTTTGTTTCGAGGAGAAGTTGTTAACAATAAAAACAAGTTTTTAAAGTCTCCTACAAGAACTGCGAAAACACAATCAAAGGGTTAGAGAGACGGAGCAAAAGAGACACCGCACAAGCGACTTGAGCAGCACCCCCGCCAGGAAGAGACTACCCAAAATTGATGATCTTAAAATTATCACTTTATATATATAGTGAAAACCATATTGCACCAAGGTACCACCTATCTGATCAAAGGTCTGGAAATCCAGAAAATTTTCATCTTCGGTTACCACAACGCACACACATTTCCCAAACCAAAGCCAATCAATAATGACTCTAACGACGGTTACCACCCATGAAATGTCAAAACGTAACAGAAAAAGAGAAAAAAATGACGAGCTAAAAATAGCAGAAGAAAAAGATACAATTATCCAATATGCTTTTAAGCCAAACCATGTGCATAGCTTCTAAGGTTTATAGCGTGGATCACTTGAATCAATTATTTTAAATCTCTTTCAATTTTCATGTCAATACTTACGATTACGTTCAACTTTATAACCTAACCTAAATTATTTTACGATTAAGCTCTGTGGCTTTATGCCTCCATCACCCTAACCATTGTCTGCGCCTTTGCTTCATTGTCAATTGCAAGACAAAAATTAGGTCATTGTTCATTATTCTTCTGAGGTGTTCTTGTGCCTATGCAGATAATGGAGCATTTCTATGTTAGACTCGAAACGACAACTTAAGAACTAGGGACTGTACCAATTGGTCCAACCTTACAATACATGTTTGAAACACAACTGAAATTCCTATTTTAAACCTGACAACCCCCCGACCCTATAAAAAGGTCAAGTCTCCTATAAAATTATTTTATTTTTTCACTCAAAAAATTTACCATTTTAATCATAACTAAATTATTCAATTAATTATAACATTAATAATTAAATGATGATTTTTTTACTTTTTAATTATATTTTTATATTCGTATTTGCATTTATTTTCTATATTTTATCTATTTATAAAGAACATTTCGCACTTTACGTTTCCTACTTTTTAAAATTTTTTCATTCCAAAATTTTACAATCTAAATTTAATTTTTCATTTTTAATATTCTAACTTATATATTTAAATATTTATATCATAAATCCTTTCTTAATATACACTTAAAATTTTACAATCTAATTTTAACTATTCATTTTTAATTTAAATACTGATAATTTGATCGCAAATTTTAAAATTGCACAATATTCATTTATACATTAAATAATATAATATTTTAGAACTTTTTTATTATATTAATTAATTAAATATCTATAATTTTTTCACAACATATTAAATTAAGTAATTGACTTTTTTTAACCTTAATTAACTATTATTTTTAATTAATAACAAAACATTTTACATTTTTTAATTTTCCTACTCAAATAAATAATTTTACGAATCTATTTTTTACATTCTAACTTACATATTCTTAATTTTTTTATACGATGAATGATCATACTTCATCTCCTAATTTTTTTATTCCATATTTTTACTAACTAAATTTACCATTTTTTATTCAAATTTATATATTTTGAATAATTCTATCATAATTCTTTTATCATTATAAATTAAAAATTTTAAATATTAATAATCTTATTACAAAATTTTAAATTATACAGTATTTATTTATTTTGAACTTATTTTGTTTAAGTTTTTTATTTAGATTATATATTTTATACATTTATAGCAGACACATTACACTATACATTTTCTTAATTTTTAAATTTTTCATCACAAATTTTTGCTCACTAATTTCACTTATTCATTTATGATATTCTAACTTATGTATTTTTAATATAACAAATTTAAACCTTTTTAATAAAAATATAATACATTAACTAATTAATTATATTACATTTTATTTAAAAATTATTTATTTATCGTTATTATGAATATTATTATTTACGTATGTTGTCTTTTTTTATCCCCGATATTTATTATTCTCTAGCGTCCATTTTTTTTGTTCTTGATTATTAGTCACGCTTATGATTATTAAGTCGCATTAATCACGCCTGTGACTAGGATTTTATTCCACCTATACAAATTTATAATATTTTATTTTGATTGTTATAGTATTTATATAATTTAATAACATTAAAATATTATTAATTTGTTGATTAATTATATCATAATTAATTAGTTAATTAATTATAGTATACTTAACACATATACAAAAAAATAATTAATTAATTAATTAATTTCGGTATAAATAATGATAATTAAAACATAATACATTTAATGATTTATTAAAATAAAATTTATTTATGAATTAATTGTTGATTATTTACTATATGTTTATTAGGTTATAATTAATAATTATTATTAATTAATGTATTAATGTATTAAATAAAATGTAATTAATTGATTAATTAGTATTAAATAATGTATTAAATAAAATATAATTAATTGGTAATTAGTATGTATTAATATTTAATATATATGTTACTCATCACCTTGTTAACTAACTAGGCCATATATTTTTTGTCATTTGTAATAAAAAAATAATTTATAAATAATTAATTTACTAGGCAAAATATAATTAATAGATTGATTAGTTAACATTAATTAAGTACACAGTGACAATGTTTTCATTCTATAATTTTAATATGTTTAAATTAAAGTTAATTTATAAATTTTGATATAATTAATAGTAATTAGAATATAATAAATTAATTGATTTATTAAAATAAAATTTATTTATAAATTAATTATTAAGTTTATAAAGTTATAATTAGTAATAATTAATATAAAATTAATTATATGTTATTCATTATCATGCATTATTAATTGTTAAATATTATTAATTATTATACAGTAATATTCAGTATATATATATATATATATATATAGCTAAGTAGTGGCCTGTAATTTTATAGTCACAGGTGTGACTCCAATGCTGTTATGCCTATAAAATTTTATAAAATTTTTTATTAAATCATTGCTAAAAATTATTAATTAGTTTTAATTAATTACAATATATTTAATATATATAAATATAATAACTTTTTAAAAACACTTTATAGTTTTTAATTTAAAAAAGTTAAATTGTAATATAATAACAAAAAAGTGTTTTTTATTTTTATTTTTATTTTATTAATTACTGAGACATATATAAATTTATAGTAACTATCAAAATTAGAAATTGGGTATTTTTTAAATGTGAAAAAGAGAGGGAATGTTAATTATAATTTGTAAATAAGAATACTAAGTATTACATAAAAACGCAAAACTCTGTCTTATAACATCCAGAGGACCAAAAGAGGAAGTCAGCTGGACTTCTATAAAATTTTATCACATTTTTATTAAATTATCTATTACTTAATTTAAATATTATTAATTATTTTTAATCTTATTACAATGTATTTAATACATAGAAAAATATAATAACTTTTTAAAATATAATTAGTTAATTAACTAATTAGCTTTAATTTCTCATGATTAAAATATAATAAATTAATTATTTTATTAAATTAAAATTTGTTTATAAATTAATTATTGATCGTTAATTGTTAAGTCTATTCAATTATGATTAATAATAACTGATTTACAATTAATTTATTGATATGTTTAATAAAATAAAACATAATTAATTCATTAATTAGTACGTATTCATATTTATTAGGTTAATCATTCCTTCCCTCCTTTAACTAATTATATTCTAATTAACTAAATATCTTTTAAGTATATTTAATTAAAATTTGAAAAAAAAAATTTGTCACAGGCATTAATAATAACATAAGCAAGTAATAATTGCTAATAATTAATTAACAAGATAATTATATTTTAATAAATCAATTATTTATTTATATTTTGATTATTATTAATTATATTTTAATTAATTAACTATATTTATACATATTTAGTATATAATAATGAATAATAATTAACAATTATTATTAATATGTACTATTTAAATATACTTAAACTATGGTTAATTAATTATTTTCAATATAATTAATAGTTATTAGAATATAATAAATTAATTCAGTTATTAATAATAATTATTGGTATATAATTAATTAATTGATGCATTAAAATATAATTACTTGATTAAGTGGTAAATATTAATATTTGGTATATATGTTACTGTATTAATAATAATTGTTAATTATTATATATATATATATATATTTAAATAGTTAATAGTCACAAGTGTGATTCTGCATCATCCCTATATAATTCTTTTATTAAATTATAATTCATTTATAAAGTAATTATTGATCCTTATTATTGACTTGTTGAATAAAATATAGTTAATTGATTAGTTAATATTTGGTATATATTTTATTCATGACATTAATTAGCCCATAATTTTTTACCATTTTTAATTAATCGTAATTTATATATAATTAATTTAATAATTAAATTATAATTAATTGATTGATTAGTTAAATAAGTGTAGATTCTAACTATAATTTTTGTTATTTTATGTTATATATAACTCATTAAAAGATTTTAAATTAAGAATTTTATTTTCAACAAATAATTAAAATTTATTTAACATGCTTTATTAAGTTAAATAAGTCTAGAACGACCATTTTTTCATTCTATAATTTAAATATACTTAAATCATAGTTAACTAATTAATTTTAATATAATTAAGAGTTTTTAGAATATAATAAATAAATTCAGTTATCATTAATAATAATTTATATATTTAATTAATTGATGTATTAAAATATATTTAATTGATTAAGTAGTAAATATTATTATTTAGTATATATCTTGCTGCATTATTAATTGCTAATTACTATTAACTATTATATAGTAATATTGAGTTTATATATGTAGGTAAGTAGTTACAAGTTAATATTGACATTCCGCATCATAAATATATATTTTTCACATTTTATTAAATCATTGATTAGTTAATTAAAATATTATTAATTAGTCTTAATTAATTATAATATATTGAACACATTTAAAAATATTACTACTTATTTAAAATATAATTAGTTGATTAACTAGTTAGCTAAATTTGGTTTAAGTGATGATAATAATAATGTCATTTGATTTTGAAATTATTAACTATTCCATTAATTAAAGTTAACTTGATAGGATGATTAATTAAATTAAAATTTTATTAAAAATAATTACATGAATTTTTTTTATTAATTAAAGAAGTTTAATTACTAATTATATAAAAAAACTGATTTATTCTTTCCATATTTATTTTATCCGTATAGTTAAAAGTTAATTAGAAAGAAAAAAAAGAAATGATGAAGAAGTGTCACGGTAAAAAGGAAAAAATTAACATAGAAGGTGTCAAGTGTAGCACCCCCTTACCATAGGGTATACACCGGGACGCCCGTAGGTTATTTCGATATATATCCTACGATAAGAGTGAATTACGAACAATCACTACTGCACCTCACATGGTATCAAATCATAAAACATCAATACTAAAAATCACTAATTTTTGAAACCATAATTTTTTTTTCATTTCATATAATCAAAAGCAGTAATTTACATAACTGTCAGTTTTTCACTGTCTGTACATTACTCCAAAAGAAATCTACTACAAAAAG
>JANIJH010000004.1:58745266-58756235 GCA_024520975.1 Erythroxylum areolatum | reverse complement strand
AAATACGGATGCAAAATACGTATACAAAATACGTATGAGACGAACTGTACCCATCCCATCGGTGACGGGATGTTACAGATAACATTTTGAGTTTAGAAAATATGTAGTTGATGGTTTAGTGTATGATGCCATGTTATGTACAGTGAAGGTGAGATAGTTAACATGTCATTTTTGACCGGCATATGCATGTGTGTCCATATATGCCAGTTGAGAATGTGGTGTTACATTTTATCTTTCACTCATAACTAGATTATTCAATTTATTACAAAATTAATAATTAAATGATGATATACTTTCTTACTTTTTAATTATATTTTTTTGTATTTGTATTTACTTTTTATATTTTATCCATTTATAACAAATAAATCACACTTTACATTTCTTACTTTTTAAAATTTTTTCATTCCAAAATTTTACAATCTAATTTTAATTATTCATTTTTAATATTCTAACTTATATATTTTTAATATTTCTATCATAATTCATTTCTTAATATACATTTAAAATTTTACAACCTAATTTTAATTATTCATTTTTAGTATTATAAATTAATTTGTTTAAATTCCACAATATTCATTTATACATTAAATAATATCATATATTAGGATTTTTTCATTATCTTAATTAATTTAAACAACTAATTGTACCAATCACAGCATTATAATATTTGTACTTACCTATATTAAATATTTATAATATTTTCACAACATTTTAAATTAAGTAATTGAGTTTTTTTACCTTAATTAACCATAATATTTAATTAATAATGAAATATTTTACATTTTTAATTTTTTCAGTCAGATAAATAATTTTATTAATATATTTTTAACATTCTAACTTACATATTCTTAAGTTTTGTATAGGGTGAATGATCGTATTTCATCTCCTGATTTTTTCATTCTAAATTTTTACTAACTTTACCAATTCTTTTGTATATTCATATATATATATATATATATATATAATTCTATCATAATTCTTTTCTTATTATGCATTTAAAATTTTAAATATTAATAATCTTATCACAAAATTTTAAATTACATAGTATTTATTTATTTTATACTTATTTTGTTTGAGTTTTTAAATTTAGTTTTTATGTTTTATACATTTATAACAAACACATTACACTATACATTTCCTTAATTTTTAAATTTTTTATGCCAAATTTTTGGTAACTACTTTTACTTCTTCATTTATGAAATTCTAATTTATATATTTTAAATATAACAAATTTAAACCTTTTTAATAAAATATACATTACAAATTTTAAATATTTATAATTTGATTACAAACATTTAAAATATTCATATTTATTTATACATTAAAATTATATAATAATATAACAAATTAAATTAAGAGGACATTATTACTGTGCCTTTAAGCAGTATGTATCCGCTAGTCATTTCACTCATCAGATCTCCCGTATGGGCTTCATTTCACTCATCAGATCAATTTCCATTTGGGCTTTGTTTCGAGGAGAAGTTGTTAACACTAAAACAAGTTTTTAAAGTCTCCTGCCAGAACTGACCTGTGTTCATAATTCCACCGACTTTCAGCTCCCAACTGCAGCACACCCTACGTACACAGTTGGACTTGAAGCATACCCTAATTTTATAATTATTTTGCAAATCCATATATGAAGAAACTACCAGAATATTTATCATCGGTATTCATTTCCTGCTAATTTCGCCTGGTTCAAATTTCCTAGAACCTCAAACTCCCTTTTTTGTCACTCAAAACTATTTAGATAAAAAATTTTAAAATAATTCAACCAATCATAAAATTGATTAAAAATTAAATAAAATAAAAAATTAAAATATAATTGAAAGAGATTGTTCTTATTCATTAACAAATTTAAAGCTTAATTGAAAATAAATTATTAAATAAAAATTATTTATTTATTTATTTATTTTATAAAAACTTATTAATTTATAAAAATTAACTGATTAATTAATAAAATGATCAATTTTTAATAATAAAAATTATTAAGATAAATCGAACTAAAAAATTAAAAATTGAATCAAAAAATTAACTAATTTAAAATTTTTATTATTGAACCAATCAAAATTTTTAATTATTGGTATGTATAATAAAAAATAGTTTATTATTGAGATATCAAAAGGCATAAAACACTCTTGCAAATTTTCTCTCTCGCCCTTTCAAATCTTTGCTACTTTTCTCATGATTCACAAAAAATTTATTGATGATTTTCAACTGATGGATAAAATATGCTGGACGAGACAACAAAAACCTCTTTAACTCTCTTGATTCACAGGCATAACTCATATCTTGTCTTTTAGGAACTCCTTATTTTTCTCACACACTCTTACTCGTCATTTCTCGTTAATTCAATCAATCTAATAACAGCAGAGATTGTTAACAAACAGTCTTAGATTATCATAGATTTTCGGATACACAAGATCATCAGATTAGACGAGTATAGAACATACTTGTGACCTGTGAGTTATGCAATCTTTTCCAAATATTTTAGAAATTAAGATACTGAATTCTACTAAACAAATCAATACATTTTGAAAATTTTCTGTCATTTATTTGGCAATTAATAAAGTTATATTGCATAGGATATGTGCTGAGTATCCAAGTCCTGATTTTATGAATTTACTTGGCTTAACCCAGGAAATAAAAGAAAAAGATACAATTATCCAATATGCTTTTAAACTAAATCATGCGCATAGCTTCTAAGGTTTATAGCGTGGATCACTTGAATCGCATTTAATCAATTATTTTAAATTTCTTTCAATTTTTTGAAATATTGCTTCACATTAATTATATGAACTTACTAGTGAATAATTTCACTTTTGGCTACATTATTAATATCATTAAAATAGTAGTTAAATGAAACAATGGACCTTACACCAAAAATTAAACTAATAAGACAAGAAATTTAACGTTTAAAAGTTCAATTAGATCATCATAAAAGTAACTAAAATTGAATACAAATTTAAAATTTGATAAAAAGGAGATTATTAAATAAAAATTTAAATTAATATGTTTTGAATAATAAAATTTATTAAAATAAATTAAATCATAAAGTTAAAAACTGAAGTAGAAAATTTAAAAGTTAACATTTTTATCATTAAAACGAAGGAAAAAAATAAAATTTCCATTGATATATTTTAGGCAGAATTGGAATTTGGAATAGAAACAAACAGAAGTATACAATAGTTGCGCTTGATTACACTACTGGAGTGGCAAAAACGTATATTCGAACGAGACAATAACGACAAAACCATGAATTATAAGCATGAATATGAGTTTTCTGTCTAATTTTATAATGTCTTATTCTGTCTTATAAATTTAAGTTATTTAATTAAGTAAATTTTACGTGGAATCCATATAAATAAATGCAAGATTTACATAAATAAATAGCTGAAATTTATAAGAAAGAATAAACACTCATAAAATTAGACAAAAAATTGAAGCATACCCTTGTTATTTTACTATGGCAGTATCACTTCCTCGGTAACCGCCGACTTCCGAAATTGCCCTACAACGATTAACGAATACCGGAAGCGTCTAGGAGGGTAGTCAAGTAGTTTCAAATAAATTGTCAGGGTCAAGTCAAAACCAGAAGATGTGCCGTATCTCGACAACAATTTGTCCAACGAGGCGGCAAGCTCACGCCCCCACATGCTGACCTCATTATCAACCCATTTATTATGATTCATCTACCACCGTACATCATATCTTCATACGAGACAATCCATCGTCTATAATACATAGCAGACGTACATTACTGTTTCTCTAAGCCACCTACCTTGCCTCTTTATAAATATTCTGCATCGTCCCAAAATGTCATTCCCGACTTCAATATTCATTAAGTGATCTAAAGAACTCCAAGTGCTCAAGCTATCTATATGGGTGCCGAGAAGAAGCCGGCGGATGGCGGAGGGGACAAGAAGGACGATGGAAAGTCTTCGGGAGTCGCCGTGTCTGTTTTCAAGATGGACATGCATTGCGAGGGTTGTGCGAAGAAAATTAAACGCGTCGTTAAACACATGGATGGTAATGACCTAATTTAATAACTTCCATCAATCAAAATCTTTTAATTTCACACTATCAAACTCAACCCTTTGTTCTCATTGTTGAAGGCGTGGAAGATGCGAAAGTGGACACTGCTGGCAACAAATTAACTGTGACTGGCAAAGTCGACGCCGCGAAAATCAAAGCCAGGCTCGAGGAGAAAACCAAGAAGAAGGTCGACATCGTGTCTCAACCGAAAAAAGATGACGGTGGGGGAGGAGATAAGAAAGCCGACGAGAAGTCCGATAAGAAACCTGAGGAGAAAAAGGTCGAGGAGAAGAAACCGCCTAAGGAGGTATTTAAATAGCTATTAAATATTAACGCCGTCATTATTTTGTCGTTAATTAAACTATGATTTGAGCATGTAATTACTTATGATTCAATTTCGTGTTGGCAGAGCGCCGTCGTTTTGAAAATAAGGCTGCACTGTGACGGTTGCATCTCTAAGATAAAGAAGATCATCTCGAAAAGCAAAGGTAATTTAACTAGTTAATTAGTAAACTAACCAACATGTGAAATATAAGCGTGTATGACGGCAGTCTGACGTGGCGTAACTCATTTAACTGTTTGTTAACAGGAGTTACTAACGTGGCCGTCGACAAGGCAAAGGAGTTGGTCACTGTGACGGGGACGATGGACGTCAAGGAGCTTATGCCCTATCTTAAGGACAAGCTGAAGACAAGCATAGATGTGGTTCCGGCGAAGAAAGAAGACGACAAAAAGGATAAGGGTGGGGGCGGTGGCGATAGCAAGAAGGGTGATAAAAAAGAGGGTGATGCAAAGCAGGAGAAGAAAGAAGGTGGCGAGAAGAAAGAAGGAGATGGTGGCAAGAAGGATGGTGGTGGTGGTAAGTTGGAGGTGAATAAGATGGAGTACTATGGTCATCCACCACCAGGTCCTTCTTACTGGTTTGACGGTGGTTACGGGCAAAGTTACGCCGTTCAGCCGTACGTTGATGAAGGGTATGCGGTGAATCATCATTATCATCAGCAAGGATACGTGGTGGATAATCATGGGTTCGTGATGCACCATCACAGCATGCACGCGCCCCAAATGTTCAGCGACGAGAATCCCAATGCCTGTTCCGTCATGTGAGAAAACGAGACGATTAAAACAGAAACTGTAAATGAAAAAGTGTACTTGTGAGGGAAAGGTAAATACATGAAGCTTTTGTTGTAGGGTTAGGTCAGGCTGGGCAGACCGGTTCGACAGTTGGTTCTTTCGTATGTTCTCTTTTACTAATACTAGTACAATTTAAGCAACATTTGTTGGTATTTTTGTATTCTAAATAGTAAATATTATGACCGAATCGCTCAAGGCCTTGTTTGGTCAGAAAAAGAGCAGATGATGATGAAGTGGTCAAAACAAGGAACTTGGAGTGGCTGTAGCATATTTTGTTTAAATTAAATGTGAATTTTTTGTCTCATTTGGTGGTGTTGGTCAGTTAATTTGATTGATTTTAGGAAGATTGGGTCATAGGTGGACTGCTGGTTTGGTGGGTCTAACTAAAAATGCTTAATTTCTACAACAAACAAACTGACAGTAGCTTCCCACCAGAAATGGGTCATGGCTTTGGCAATGGTGTGCTAAACTAGTAGTACAACTAGCCCCACGAGCAAGGGTGAACAGTACTATGTTATTCCATATCTGGGGATTGGAGTTTGATCAGAAGAAATGCGTGAAAATAATGAATCCAAATCCCATTGCAATTGGGACTTTACTTTTGTCCGTACCCATCATAATTATCATTCTGTGCAGTTGTCTATTCTCCGTCAAGGTCAGATATGAATTCAATGGTCCTGAAAGTATCTTAGCTTCCCCATGTTCTGACTTTTTCCTTGTTGGATATTTTATTTTAGATTCACGCTTGCCCTTAACCTCCTACTTTCTTCTTCTTTCAGTTAACGCCTTCATTTCTATTTCTTCTCTTAAATTTTATTATTAAGGCCTGTAAGTTCCGGATCTCCATTTACCTGAGTTAATCACTCATTGCTTAACTGCAAATTTGTAGTACAACAAGAACGCACTATTTGGGAATCTCAATGATTTTGGTACGGTCATTGTCAAGCCATGTACTATCAAGACGGGGAGCAGTACAGTAAGTTCCTGTTAGCTTGGAAGGTGGAATTAGGTAGTTCAATGTATGCCAACCGGGTTGGGCATGCGTATTGTTTAAGAATATTCCGTTCGCCCAGAGTTTATCCATATTTTAATTAAAATAATAATAAGATTAGATAATAGTCGCGGGATGAAATTAAATGGTATTAATCTTCAAGTTCATGCAAAGCAAAGGACCATAAGTTGCTTACCTCTTCGATCGCAATTAAAGCCTACAGGTAGATTCTAATAAGTAAAATGTGTCCCACTAACACCAATGGTCCAATATAGGGCTAATTTAGTATTCTATCACTTTCTTAAATGGAAATTCTTTTTGAACGTCTCATAAGTTAATTTGATTCATTAATCTCCGGGTTGAAACTTAGGTGTATTACGTCTTTAAATGAGAAAAAAATGCATACAAACAAATACGTAACAACTTATGTCTAATGGAAGAAACATGCGTTCTTTTTGTTACTGAGTTATCTTTAAAATAACATTTTGATATTAAAAATATTTTACAATAACTATTTTTATGGAGTTCATATCAATTTTATTTTAACATAAATTATTACTCTAACCAAAATTTAATAACGATTTTTTTAAAAAAAATTAAAAACAAACTAAATCTCTTTTATTATTAATATTAAAAATTATTTTAAAGTAACTTTCAATATTGAAATAATTTTTAGAATGAGTAAAAACATATCAGAAAATTATATCATTTACATAAAGAAAAAACAGTTCTTCATAATCAATATCTTTATTTCACATGATTGACTATTAATGAAGGGCCATCATTACTGACTGTGCATTAGAGAACTTTATGCCCATGTGTTTCCTTGTTTTCAAAGTTTTGTGCATAGTTTTTCGCAAGCAGGGTTGATGCATTCTATCTGAAAAAGTCCACTCCCAACTAACACGTACTAGCGTCTAATTGTCAGTTTTGCTTCCACGTCCACATTCTACACTTGCCTGGCTCATAGCTGAAGATGCCACCAAATTAGACCACCAGAGAGTAGTTTAAGCCCCCTCATTAACGCTATACCATCATAAAGTAAAGGTATTCGAATGAATAGGAACAGATACATTTAATTTCAAATGAAAGGCCAGACACAGAGGGAAATAGTAAGCCAAGCAAGCCAATAAATACGCACATCATTATCCCAATAAATATTGTAAACACTGGCTTGTGCTGGAAGCGTGCAAGACTCGGCGTCTTAAAACCATTCACATGGTGTAGGAGGCATTATCCTGGATAGGTCGTCATTCATTCATGACCATATCCCAAGTTGGTAGGACAACCACGATAGAAGCTGAGTGAGTAAGTTGGCATCTTTACTAAGGAGAAATTTGATGACGAAAGTGTGTTATAAGTAAACAAACATCAATTAACCATTTGAAAAGAAACCTATATAGTTTGCTGAGTAATATACTTGCATCCGTTGATATTTTTGGAAGCAATCTTTATCAAAATTTTCTATCTTCAAACCATCCGGGTCAAAAGTTAATATGATGGCTTTACGGCTTTGTTGACATTATTTTGCCAGAACGTGTACAATTATGAAATTTCAACCCACAAGAACAAAACCGAAGAAAGTGTTCTCCTCGGTTCAAGCTGAGAGTTACTAGCACTGCGCGCCTATCCTGCCAAACGAGTACAAGTATCAGACGATCGCCCCATAAAGCCATATATTTTGAGATTAAAGGTGGAATTTGACGTGTAAATTACGTCGATGCGGCATATAATCTTGTAAAGCTGGGAACAAGACAATCATCGGGGGAGAGAGGAGTTTATACGCATTTGCGTGCATAAACCCCTTTTCTTGCTGAATAGCGACCCTATCGTAACCCATCAAAGACCTTGATTAAGATGCGTGATAGGGATACCCCAAGGTTTGAAATTTTATACAACTCCGCCTTCGAGTTGTCTTGTTCAAATTTGCGTTTCTAATTATATACCTTTATTGCAAAACACCAACATTTAACTATCGTCCCCACTTTTCGGATTTGATGTGTAGAAATTAAGCTTGTTTGAATGCTATTATATAAAATTGTCCTTCTTAACATGACACCACAAGGTGGATAGTTTCACCCCATTAGGTTTTTCCGGCCCGATTCATTTGACTCGAAAGCAAGGACTGGACAGAATGGAACTGTCAGTATTGGATTCCCATGTCAGTGCCTAAGTCATGACTCGTGGGACAACAGGAAGGATGATTAAAAATGAAAATAAGCATGCCTTCTGGTGAGATTTCTTGAAAAAGTGAGGTCACACTACTCCAATCCACAGTATCACACCTAATTGGAGCCCCATTTTTTATTGGCAGGAGTGTGTAAAATATCTCGAGAATCACAGCAAAAATCCAAAGTATGGGGAGGAACGAAAACAATATTCTTGCATATTAATCCACATCCCACAAAATTAATTCATGCAAACATTGAAAAGATGGAAAAGCCAATATAAACTTCCAATATTGCTGATTGATTGGTCTCATATTTAATTATTTGAGATAATCATCTATCCTAATTGTTTAAGAAATATCTAGTAGGCAATCGATTTACTAATGTAAGCTTTGCTCTTGTAATCTTATCTTAGCATCTCAAATCTTTTTCTTTAAAGTAAAAGATATGGATTTTGCTTGAGGTTCATTTGTTTTTAGAAATAATGTTATTTAATTTTTTGTTGCATTAAAAATTTAAAAAGAATTTTTTTATAAAATTCCGTAAAATTATTTAACACAAATTTACTAAAAAAATTAGTAATTAGCAATAGAAAATTACTAACAAAAGTGAACCGTTAGAAATTACCGACAAAAAATCATACAGCAAATTACGGACAATCAAGCAAAAACAAAATTCTCGCTACTAACAATGCGTGAGGCGTGGCTAATTGTCATTATCTACGAATAAATTCATATATAAGCTTCAAATTTGCTTGACTAATACAACATAATCAATTTGAACCTTTGTCAACGTTGTTAATTAGTGCATAATGTTAACATGTAATGGTAGTTTTAATAATCTCTGGGATACCTATTTCAAGTACATAAATATGGATTGCGATTAACAAAAATAATAACACAAATCTCCACATAGGAACAATAAGCTAACTCTGTTTCATTGATTGCACCGACAGTTTATAACTTTGTACGTACCCTTGTGTGAGACAAGTACTTGTACCCGTCCATTTATAAACAAACAAATTAATTAAGAAGCTGGAAAAGAACAGGTTATAATTTAAACTAGTAATCCTCCCACAACGACATTAACTAAACATCAAAAAACGTTGTCAGTGTCAGCCTGCTGAATGTGGTCAATATATATACTTTACCAGGAATATGGATTTGGTAGCTAAAGAAAATTATCTGAAGCATTTCTTACATCTTTCTTTATATCTTAAATATAGTGCGCACAATCTTTAAAGTTTATGACGTATCGCAAGAAGATGGTGCTTTTGTTGAATACACTATGCATTACTTTATATAGTGTCATAGTCACATGCGGTATAAATAGGATATATTTTTGTCATGTTCAGAGTACTTGCAATTGGATCTTAGTCAAATTAACCTGATAACTAATAAGACAATCTTCACCTATAAAATTAGATGGTGTATTTAAATCACAGTCGATATCTTATGATGGTCTCTGGTACTTGATTAGGCCGTGGAATCGAAGATCACCATGCTTTGCAACAAGAAGAATATTTGTAGGATCAGAGATTCCATGTATAAGAAATGATGGATTCAATAATGTTATAGGACCTCAATATCACATCAAAGAAAAGGAAATATTAAATCAACGTCATATTTTATAGAAATTCTTTTTTCCAGATCTGATTCGATTCCATTACAATAAATGTTCTCTTCTAAGTTCATGAAAGTCTGCGTTGCAGATTTAAGAAAACGAAAAAGAGCGGAATAAGAAGTGCAAAAGAAAAAAGGGTTACAAAGTTATTGACTCCAAAGAGACAGATATGATGAGTTTGGTTGAAGTGGAGAGAAATTCAAGTGACCGGTTGTCCTGAAGCTAGAAACATAAGTGGGTAAAAACGGTAACACTATAGTTATTGTAGCAAAATGAATAGTAGAAGATGATGAAATTTAATAAAAGAATCGCATTAGTCAGCATCGCAATTAAAAAGCAGAGAAGAAGAAGGGTGTGGGGCGGGTGAGGTCTCAATTTCTGACTCAGCCATGACAGTGACTCTCCCAAACGGAAAAAATATATGCAATTTCAAGATTATGACGAATGGTCTTATTCCCATTCCTATCCTATCACAGTTCATATATGTATTATAGTAAGGAGATATACATTCAACTACTCTAAAACATTCAACTACTCTAAATGGTCGAACACCATCACCTGAGCTACAAACCTCAACTATCATGTAAAGGACGATCTTAATATGTTCGGGCTAACTTTTGGAGTAGAGGTTTTATAATATTTAGAGGGAAAGGAAACAAAGGACATTTCAGGGTGTCTAAAACAATGTTAAACGTATCTCCCAATGATTCGCTATTAGGATAAGAGATGCAGCTGTTGTATGAGACCTCACTAAAGTTATGAGCACTAGCTTGATTAATCAGTGGAACTTGTAGCATGATGTATAACTCTCATATATTTGGTTTCTCTCGGTCAAGATGTAGGCCATGCTTGTTTTAGATTCTTGTAGTTCAGTCTCCAGTTTGTTTGACAAGTAGCTAGTTGATATATCTCTAGTTTAACACCAATACCGTTGTTATTATATTACTAGCAGGTTAACACTGCGCAAATGCGCAGTGAAAGTGCCCAGTGAATTTATACGCTGGGCAAAATTTAACATGAC
>JANIJH010000004.1:58710991-58721920 GCA_024520975.1 Erythroxylum areolatum | reverse complement strand
CGCCACCCTCGCGGGTCACGGGCTCGGATATCACCGTCGATGTCGGGTTCGGGTCTCGCGGGAGTGGGGTGCTACACTCCTATTTTAGAATCTAAGCCACTTATCAAACTAGAAGATGTAAGCCCATCAATTGGAGAGTTTGAGTTTGTAACTAATATACCAAACCAATTTTTTTTATTAATGATGTTTATATTCTAGAACTTGAGCCACTTAGAAATTGATTACTGAAATGTCTCACCAGGTTATTCTTAAGCCCACTTATGAACCTAGAATTTCAAGTAGAATTAAATATCCCACGAGTCATTATATATGAAATCATAACCTATCATAATCAAATAAGTAATCTATAAATCAAGAACTTAACTCCTTATAAAAGAATAAAATGTAAAAGCTCGTTAATTGTCCAATGTATTTATATAATAAAGTATAAAGAAGATGACACAATTGAATGACTCAAAACAAGATTAATAGCAAAAGGGTACTCCTAAACATATGAAATTGGTTGAACATAGACATTTTTCCCTAAAGGTAAAATCAATACTGTTATAGTGTTATTGTCCCTATTTACAAATTTAGATTGCCCATTATTGATGTAAAAAATGACTTTCTGCGTGGTGAGTTATCTAGAAAAGTCTATATGGAACTTTTACTATGATGTATGGCGACAAAAATGCATAATGGAAAGATTTTCATATTGAAAAAAATTATTATATGAGATGAAACAATCTCCAAAAGCGTGGTTTCAAATATTAATAAATTTTATGATAGCTTTTGGATGCCGCTGAAGCAATTCAGATGATACTTTATTTTTAAAAGGGGGCAAAGTAAAATCACTACTTCATATATATATATGGATGGCATGGTGGAAAGCATGGCAATAACATTTTCCTAAAGAGTTTGAAATAAAAAATCTTAGTTTCTTGAAATATTTCCTTGATATTGAAGTTTCTAGATCAAAGAAAGAATTTTCTTATCACAAAGAAAATATGGATTACACTTATTATAAGAAACTGGAATGTTAGTATATCATCTGATTGATACACTAATTAAGAAAAGCTTGAAGTTATGCATTGAAGTAAACATGATCTTGCTTATGCATTGTGTTAGTCAGAATATGCTTAATCTTATAGAACTATATATGAATGCAATTATATGAAATTTAAGGTATTTGAAATTTACATCTTTGAAAGGAATTTTGTTTACTAAAGATATAAATTGGCAAAACATAGATATTTATACAAATGCTGATTAGGCTAGAGTGATAAATTATAGGGGATCGACTTCTAGTTTCTTCTCATTTGTGGGTGGAAATCTTGTCATGTGGAGAAGTAAGAAACAAAATATCATTGCTCGCTCAATGCAAAAGTTGAATTTAGAGGTATAACACTTGGACTACGTGAAGCTTTACGATTACAGTCACTTATATAGGATTTGGGTTACCCACCTAAGTAGCCAATTTGATTGTATTGTGACAATAAAGCTGCATGTGATACATAATCATGTTCATCATGATCAAACAAAGCATATTGAGATTGACATATTCTTTATTAATAAGAAGTTAGAAAAATTATTGAGTTACCCCAGATTCTCTTTAAGGATTAACTAGCTAATTTTCTTACAAAAGTAGTCTAAAATTTAGTGTTTATAAAATCTCTTAACAAGTTGAACATGTATGATATCTATACACAAACTTTAGAGAGAGGGTTGAGATATTATAATTATTGGAATTATAGTTACAATATATTTTCATATTCTTAATTTAGAGCCAATTAGATCCTTAACTTCTAGATGTAAATTAGTTTGTCTTTTGTAAACTTATTATACTATATATATTTGTACTTTCTCTTACAAAATTAAAAAAAAAGTGGATTCTTTTATAAATTTCAAGTGTATAGAGTTCCTAAGAAAATTGTGAATCTTTTAAAAGGAAGAAGAAGTAATATAAGCCTTGTACAAATATTCTTGATTGACAATGAAATAAGTGTCTTACTCAAAGGATCTGCTTACAAGCTTATTTTCTTAATCCTTATTGTTTATATACTAAAGATACATCTACACATGTTAACATTATGGGTGATCTTTTTGATGTGAAGTAAAATTATATTATATCATGAAGATTTACAAAGTTTTACTATATCATCTATAAAGAGAGAACTTATGATTAAAAAATGGCCAGTAAGTTTCTATAATTCTAATTTTGTTCTTTACTTATCAATATTATATTTTTAAAGTTTTGCTATAACTCTCAATTCAAAATATGGGCGACTAGTGGAGGTTATTAGTTAGTGTTTGTTAAAATTGCTCCAACATTAAGAAAACTTGTTATTAAACAATTGTAGCATTATTTTATACACATAAAAGAACTATTTTTGAACATATCTTTATTAAAAAACTCACTTAGAATATCAAAGCCTCAATGATTTGGTTTATGATAATTATCATCTACGGTAAATTATGTCGACAAGACATAAGCTTCTTTATGTTAGAGAAGTACTCTAAGGGCAATCACCTTTAGCACTTATTGTACAAATCATTTTATGATTAATAAAGGCATTTTTCATTATTTCGATGTTTATACGTTTATGGATTTGATGTTGATCTTAAATTGATTTAATGAAGACCTGGATACAAAACATAACATGAAGGAAATCATATTGAGATCATGATAATGAAATTCCTATCATATGTAATTATGTTAGTATCTAAACTTTCCTTAGTCATAGGATTAATGAGTTGAGATATCATTAATTCGGATAGACAAGCGCATGTTATACTCTTTAATTAGATCAAACATTAGATCTTATAAGTTGTAGACATGGGTTATTTAGAGTTAATATATGGATGCTTACTAAGGATAGTAAGTACATTGGATTGACCTACTAAGAGACAATCATATAGATATTCTATTATAGTATCAATGATATTTTCATTATAGCAATGGTGCAAGTATCCTTTGACTTGAGATGCTCAAGGATATCTTGGATACTGATCCTGTGCTTTGACTTCATTCATCGGTGCCGTTCAGGGGTTACTTATAGGGTGGTGATTGGGTACAACTTGAGATATTCGGAGGTAACTGAGTAGTCAATAAAGGATTCACCACTCTTGATAGAAGGAGATGATACCTACAGCTTCTTATCGGGGTCATTATTCGAGAGCCTCTGGCCAAAGCAGATATATGCCAAGAAGAGAGTCTTCAATGATACATAGAGTAATGAAATCCTCGGGACAAGATCTAATAACACTTGGACTAGATGTGATGTAGTTATTCTAGTAGGAGTTGACACTTTGACCATACTCTGAACCAAGTGGGTTATAGATGGTGAAAGGACAAATTTCATGGCAACATTGCATATGGAAGGGTTCGTAGTCAAATCACAAACTTTTTGGTCAATTAGGGGTCATACCATGTTGCTAGATACCGCTCTTGACTTACTTGAATTAAGTGTTAATTCAAGTGGCTAATATAGCTGAGAACTTAATAGGTCACACACATAGGAGATTCGAAGGATGAGTAAAATAGTCTTAAATGGTGATTCAATAAATGAGAGAGTATTTTGTAAGAAATGAGAGAGTATTTTGTGATGTCATCATGGTAGAAAATGCTGCATGGAATGGATTAGAAACAAGTGTTGTTGGCTTCCATTAATGCATGCTATTCATGGTCATTAACTTCTCATAACTTCCATTAATACATGATATTCATGGTCATTAACTTCCCATAACTTCCATTAATGCATGTTATTCATGACCATTAACTTTCTATAACTTTCCATTAGTGATGGGGGTTATGGAATGCCAATGGTGTAAAAAATTGAGATGATTTTCATGCATCTTATATAAGACATATAAAAAAGAGAAAAGGAAAGGTTCTTTTTCCTACACACACACTTTTTCACTTTAACTCTCTCAAGAGTTCTTGTATTTGCTAGCACAAAGAAAGAATTATAGTCATTTCCTAGTGAGGTTTCATCTTTTTATCTTTGTGTGGACTTTCATTATAGACGGTCTGCATTGATCTTTGTGATTTACGACAACCCAACGCGGAGAAGATTAAAGAATGAAGGAGGTCGTCAAAAAAGTATGTAAACATCTTACATTTCATGTTTGTTTTTCTATATCTATATACATAAGTAAATCTGGTTTTTAAGGTTTTGTTTTATTTTCGCTGCTTATATTTGATATATATTATATATGACATGTATGATTGGAACCTAACAGTGGTATCAAAGCCATCTTGTGCTTTGTTAGATGGAGAATATATGACATGTGAAAACTATTTTCATGGTTGTGACAACTTAGAGTCCTGTAATGTTTTGTTCGAAATTAATTAAAAAAATAGTTTTCACAATTTTCTTTCACCAATCTATTCATAAGATGTAAGTGAATGATTCAGTGTGATTGAAAATATTTTTATTTAATTTTAACTTTACAAGAACATGTATGACATCTGTCTTTCTGGTGGGCATGTGATGTCTATGGACTAAACTGATGAGGTTACACATGATTTTCGTGGCATTAGATTCTTAAAAAATTATGTGAACATATTTGGGATGTATTTATGCCTCTGTGATTTTTGTAAAATTATTTTTAATAATTTTATCAAACAATTTTCCAGACCTGGATAGTTTTCCAGAAATTGTAGAATCTATTTTGTTTGATATTTTTGTATGTTTATATTTCGTTTCTAGAACCTTAAAAATATTTTTATGTGATAAAAATGTGTTAATTTGATGTTTGATGCATGTATAAATGATTTTTCTCAAAATTTAATTTCCAGAAAAATTTTAGAAATCATATTTCTTGTTTTTGATGTCTTATCAATGTTTCGGTGAGTAGGATAATTTTTGGGTAATTTCTAAATTATTTTGATCATCATAAAATGATCTAGAGATGCTTGGAATGATGATTTGATATTCTAGAAATTTTGGAAAATTTTAGAAATTAATTTTAGTAGAACAATAGATTTTTTGGTAAGACTAAAAAAATTGGCATGTATGACAAAATTGAAGTTGTTTAATTTTGAACATCAAATAATTATTTTAAGAAAATTAATTATAAATTAAAATTTGAAATTAGTAATTAATGTTAATTAGATTAATATTAATTCCAATTGAAATAACATACAACAATAATTTTAGCCAAGTTAGTAAAAGGAAGATAGTAAATCTAAGTGTTGGATTAGGCTTAGATCCAAATGTTAGATTAGGCTTTCATGTTAGGATCCATAAGATGTCATAACCAAAATTATGTGTTTACATATATGCATTAAAGAATGCATGGTTAAGAAAATGTAGGGGCTTGCATGATAGATGGTTATGGGCTTAGGCCCAATTTGATCTAGTAGTCCATATTCTGCCATATAGTTATAATAACTATATGTATATATATAAGTTATATATGTAAGACCATCTAAATTGGATGAGACCTTTGTCAAACCCCTCACTTAGAATATTAAAACTAACGTCTTCCTTTAATGTGGCGAGAACCAGAGTCCTTTTAAATTTAAGGTTGTTGGGTAAACCCAAGCCTGCTTTACACGGATAAGTTCGAACCATAGAAATATGATTTTTAGATTAATTGGTCAATTTTAGCTAGAAGTGTTGGTTTGTTAGGCAAACCCAAGATCAACGTAGACAGAGGTGAAGTTGGGTAGTGTATATTAGATGTACACGTGTCAAGATATACATAGACCTTAGTCAAATCCCTCACTTAGAATTTTAAAACTATCGACTTCCTTTAATGTGGCAAGAACTAAAGTCCTTTTAAAGTTAAGGTTGCTGGGCAAACCTAAGCCTGCTCTACAGAGATATGTTTGAACCATAGAAATAGGATTTCTAGATTAATGGGTCGATTTGAACTAGAAGTGTTGGTTTGTTGGGCAAACCCAAAATCAATATGGACAGAGGTGAAGTTAGGTAGTATACATTAGGTATACACGTGTCGAGAGTTGATAGCCCAATGAGTTTGCACACATCAACTGTTGATAGCACTAGATTCGATAGTTGCATTGGAGATGTAATTGGTATGATCAATACCTACTGGTTGAACTAAGGAGCTTGTTAAGCAAACCCAAGGTCATTCTTAAGGATATTGGATATCGACCTACTAGAAGAATTTCTTTATGAGTTCTCTCAGATTTATATTAAGGGTTATGAATTTGTGAAAATAGTGGGAGTTATAATTCGTGTTATTAAAGTCCTTACAGACATACATTTAAGTACATTCTAATTTTTCTCTATTTGACAAGAGGTTACTATTGCCCGAGTCAACACCATGAGTACTAGTGTGAATATAAGATCATTGATGGAAGCTAACAAGTTGACTAGACCAAACTTCCTTGATTGGCTCAGGAACTTGAGAATAGTTCTTAAGTCTGAGAAGCTTGGTTATGTCTTAGAAGAACCACCTCTTGATCCCCCTGCTGTTGATGCTTCTGATGATGATTGGGGAGCATATAGGAAGCACCTTGATGATAGCGAGATGACTAGTTATATTATGCTAGTTACTATGTCACCGGAGTTGCAAAAATAGCATGAGGCTATGGATGCTCAATTGCTCATACCATAGTCTATCATCTGAGGGAACTTTTTGATGAGGAAGTAAGGTTCGAAAGGTTTGAGACTTCGCAATTGCTCTTTTGCTCCAAGATTGTTGAGGGGACATCCCTAATGTAGTACGCACTAAAGATGAATGGATACATCGAGCAGTTGACCTCCTTTGGTTTTCTTTAGATCATGAATTAAATATTGACTTAATTCTGATAAGTTTAACTGATAGTTACTTACAATTTGTGCTTAACTGTCGTGTAAACAATATATCCAACACAATTCCTAAGCTGGTCAACATGCTCAAGGCAGTTGAGTCATCTATTCGTAAGGACAAGGTTGGGACATTGGCGGACTCTTCTAGTTCGAAAAAAAAGAGACAAAAGAAGAAGAAGTCTGCAGGGCTTGAGAGAGGTGTCAAGAAAGCAAATAAGACTGTCTGGAAGGGAGCTTGCTTCCATTATGGCAAGGATGGCCACTGGAAGAGAAACTGCAAGGCCTATTTGGAGTCCTTGAAGTAGAAGAAGGCATCTAATGCCCCCATCTAGTTTAGGTATTTATATTATTGATATTTATACTATTTCTGATAACAATATATGAGTATTAGATACCGGTTGTAGCTCACAAATTTGTACTGACATAAAGGGCCTCAGGAACAGTAGACAACTTAACAAGGGAGAGTCAAACCTACGAGTGGGCAATGGAGCAAGAGTTGCTGCATTAATTGTAGGCATATATGTATTCACGCTTCCTAGTGGGCTTGTACTAGAATTGGACAATTGTTTTTATATACCTATTTTGACTAAAAATGTAATGTCTGCTTCTAGTCTTAATAAAGGTGGGTTCCATTTAAATTTCAGTAACATTGGTTGTTCAATTTATTTGAATGGAATGTTATTGCTTTGGGTACATTATGCAATGGTATATATATATATTGGATATGTCTAATCCAGTTCTAAATATCAATAATAACAAAAGAATAAAACGAGATAATGTAAAATCGTCTTACTTATGACATTGTCACCTTAGCCATACAAGTGAGAGACTCATGTCTAAACTACACAAGTGTGGTAGTTTAGGGTCATTTGATTATGAATCATATGACACAAGTGAATCTTACTTATTAGGCAAGATGACTAAGTTACCCTTTAAGGGAAAGGATAAATGAACTAGTGGACTGTTAGATCTAATACATATTGATGTATGTGGTCCGATGTTCATACATACCAAAGGTGGTTTCGTATACTTCATTACTTCATTACCTTTATCGATGATCATTCTCAATATGGGTATGTGTATCTTATGAGATACAAGTCTGAAGCCTTTGAAAGATTCAAAGAATTCAGAAATAAAGTTGAGAAACAACTTAAGAGAATTATTAAATCACTTTGATCATATCGAGGTAGTCAATACTTAAGCCAAGAGTTTTGGATTACTCAGGGATCATGAAATATTGTCCCAGTGGACTTTACCTTATACACCACAACACAATGGTATGACTGAAAGGAGAAACTGAGCCTTGTTAGACATATTGAGGTCTATGATGAGTTTAGCGAATTTACTAAAATCCTTTTAGGGGTATGCACTTTAAACTTCTGTTTATGTATTAAATAGAGTTCCATCCAAGTCAATTGATGTTACTCCTTATGAGACATGGACTAACAATAAATCCTATCTTTCTTATATGAAATTTTGGGGTTGTCCTATTTAAGTGAAGCGGATTCAGTCAAATAAGCTTGAAACTAAATCTGAGAAGTGTCTATTTGTAGGATATCCTAAGGAAACTATAGAATATTAGTTTTACCATGTTTAAGAACAAAAGGTGTTTGTTTCAAAACATCTTGTCTTTTTAAAGAAAGAGTTTCTTCTAAGAGAAGACAGTAGGAGCAAAATTGAACTTATGAAAGTTCAAGATGCTCAAACAGATGTAGATCAACTACCTGGACCCAAGACTACTGTTCATGAAGATGAAACAATAGTTCAACCTTCTGACCTATAAGAAAATCGTAGGTCAAGTAAGATATGCCATATTCTCGAGAGATATAGAGTTCTCATAAGTGAACTTAACGATGTCTCATAGAAAATGATGAGCTTACTACTATGAAGACATTTTGAAGAGTTTTGAATCTGACAAATGGTTTCAAGCTATGAAATTCGAAATAGATTCCAGGTATGAACATCAAGTATAGAATTTGATTGACCCACTCGATAAAACCATTGGGTGCAAGGGTTTTCAAATAGAAAACTAACATGGAGGGTAATGTAGTTACCCATAAAGCTAGGCTTATAGCTAAAGGTTATCATCAAAGGTAAGGTGTTGACTATGACGAAATGTTTAGCCCAGTAGCCATTCTTAAATCCATTAGGATACTCCTAGTCATCTTCGCTCATTATGATTATGAGATGTGGCAAATGAATGTGAAGACAACTTTCTTTAATGGAAACCAAACCGAGGATGTGTATATGACACAACCTGAGGGTTTCATATCTATGAATGGAGAAAAGGTAAGGAAGCTTTAGAAATCCATTTATGGATTGAAGCAAGCATCCAGGAGTTGGAATATCAGATTTGATAAGATAATCAAAAAGTTTGTTCCCACATAATCCGGATGAGCCGTGTATGTATATGAAGATTAGTAGGAGTGCAATTGTGTTCCTTGTATTGTATGTAAATGACATATTGCTAATAGGAAACGATGTCTCAGCTTTACAATTAGTAAAAATTTGGTTAGCTAAGAACTTCGCTATGAAAGACCTTAGAGAAGCAACATATATTTTGGGGATAAAGATCTATAGAGATAGATCTAAGAGGTTGCTTGGTCTTTCTTAATCTACATACATAAACAAGATGCTAAAGAGGTTTAGCATGGAGCAGTCCAAGAGGTGTTATCTTCCCATGGTATATTAAATTTATGTGTCCAAAGACATAAGATGAGAGGACTCGCATGAGTTTGATTCCTTATGCTTCGGCTATATGATCAATCATGTACGCTATGTTATATACTAGACTTGATGTATCGTATGCTTTAAGTGTTACGAGCAGATACCAGTCGGACCTTAGTAAGGGTCATTGGATGGCTATCAAGAATATCCTTAAGTACTTGAGAATAATTAAAGAAGTATTCTTGGTATATGGAAAAGGTGATCTTGTAGTAAGCGGGTATACTAATGCCAGCTTCCAATATGATAGGGATGACTCCAAATCTTAGTATGTATATTTATTCACACTAAATGGTGGTACAGTCAGTTGAAAAAGTTCCAAACAAGAGACGATTGCTGATTCGACGGTAGAGGCGAAGTATATTGCAGCTTCAGAAGTTGCAATAGAAGCAGTTTGGATAAAAAATCATGAAACTTGGTGTGGTTCCGAGCATCGCTAATCTAGTGTAGTTGTATTGTGACAACAACGTGGCTATAGTGCAGGCAAAGGAATCGAGGTCTCATAAGAAGTCCAAACATGTACTGAGGCGCTACCATTTGATTAGAGAGATCATTGGTAGAAATGATGTCAAGATAGAGACGGTTCCCACTAATGAGAATATAGTTGTTCTATTGGCTAAGTCTATTTCCAAAAGAGTTTTGTGTCACATGTGCACGCCTATGGTATTAGATATCAACACAATTAGCTTTAGTGCAAGTGGGAGTTTGTTAGAGAAATGCTCTAAAGATAATCACCTCTAGCACTTATTGTACAAATCATTTTATAATTAATAAAGGCATTTTTTCATTATTTCGATGTTCACACTTTTATGGATTTAATGTTGAACTTAAATTGATTTAGTGATGTCCTTGATACAAAACATAGCATGGAGGAAATCGTGATAATGAGATTCCTATCATGTGTAATTATGTTAGTATCTAAACTTTTTCCAGTCATAAGATCAATGAGATGGGATATCATCAATCTGGTTAGACTAGCGCATGTTATACTCCTTGATTAGATCAAATAGTAGATCTCATAAGCAATAGACACGAGTTGTTTACAGTTAACATGTGGATACTTATTAAGGGTAGTAAGTACATTGGATTGACCTACTATGAGACAATCATATGGATATTCTATTCCAATGTCAATGATAGTCTCTTCATAGCAATAGTGTAAGTATCCTTTGATTTGAGGTGCTCAAGGATATCTCGGATACTAATCATGTGCTTTGACTCTATTCATCGGTGCCTTTTTGGGGTTACTCATAAGGTGGTGATTGGATACAGCTTGAGGTATTCGGAGGTAATTAAGTAACCAACAAAGGATTTACCACTCCTGATATAAGAAGATGATACCTGTGATGTAGTATCCCAACCCCGCAGGACCCGAACTCGATATCGTGGGTGATATCCGAGTCCGCGCCACACGAGATTGGTAAGCTACGGCACTAAAATC
>JANIJH010000004.1:58680514-58702041 GCA_024520975.1 Erythroxylum areolatum | reverse complement strand
TTTTATAATAATAATTAATAATTAATAATAATAATAAGATAATTAATTTGGTATAATAAAATTAATAATAAAAATAAAAATATTAATAGTATTTAAAATAGTAAGTAGAAAATTTATAAAAATAATTAATTATTATTATTATTATTAACAATAAATAATAATAATAATAATAACTTATTAAAAATTAATAATAATAATAATAATAATAATAATAATAATAATAATAATAATAAGTTTATTAAAAATCTCAACCAAACAGATTTTTATTTTCAGTTTTTATGTTACAAATCTCAACCAAATAGGTTTTTATTTTTTTAAGGAAAAAAACAGAAACTAAAAACAGGAAACAGAATCTAAAAACAATAACAAAAAAACAAAAGTAGAACCAAACGAGCCCTAAGCGTACAATCATCACAACCGCATCCATAGTCGGTTTATGTCAAATTGCTGTCCAGCCTCTTCTCTATGAGGCCCTTTTCTTTGAGCCCAAGAGTTGAATAGTGTGAGGAACACGTACGTCCACTTTGACATCACGGTTAAATCAGTTGCTCACTTTTGATAATAGATTTGCAGCCTTACTTCAATTTAAGGTCCGTTTTCAAATGTCCAATTAATCATTAATTTAATCATTTTGAAATCAGTAATTCAATATTTTCAAAACTGTTAAATCCAAATAAATGACGTCAAGATGAAAAATTATAGGGACAGAGAAAACATTAGGTGACAAAAAGTACAAGGGAAAGACAAAAACGACTACTGAAATTGCTATCCGTTCCCGAGATGTAAACCGCCTATTTAACTAAAGCACACACACTTCAAGTTCCTTCCAGACCTTGTGCTGGGGCGTACTTATTCTCTCCGACAAATAAAACTCTGGGTTCCTGAATACAATGCCAATCCAAATCCACGGCCTCAAGCTTTGGGCTTGAGAACCTTCACAGTCTCCCAAGTGAAATCTGCATCTTCACGACCAAAATGGCCATATGCAGCAGTTTTCTGATACCTGAAGTTCCCTCCCCTTTTCAGGTCAAGATTGATAGCAATCATCCCGGGCCTAAAGTCGAAGTTCTCCTTAATCAATGCTAAAATATCCTTGTCTGGAATTTTTCCAGTCTTATAAGAATCCACAAAAACAGACAATGGCTCTGGTACACCAATTGCATATGAAATCTGCACAATGCAACGCCGCGCAAGTCCAGAAGCCACCACACTCTTTGCGGCCTGCCTAGCAATATATGCACCACTTCTGTCCACCTTTGTAGGATCCTTCCCTGAGAACGCACCTCCTCCATGAGCCCCCCATCCGCCATAGGTATCTATAATAATCTTTCTGCCAGTAAGTCCTGCATCTCCATGTGGTCCACCAATGACAAACCGACCTGAAGGGTTGAGATGGAAGATGGTGTTATCGTCAAGATATTTTGCTGGGATGACAGGCTTAATCACATGTTGTTTCAAGTCTGCTGCAATTTGCTCGTTGGTGACAGTCTCGTCATGTTGAGTTGAGATAAGAATGGTGTGAACCCGAGTTGGAACCATCGCTCCACCTTCATTATTGTATTCAACAGTAACTTGGGTCTTACCATCAGGCCTCAACCACGGGCAAGTCTTGTTCTTTCTAACCTCAGTGAGCTTGGCACCAAGCTTAGTGGCAAGGACATGAGTTAGGGGCATGAGCTCAGGTGTTTCATCAGTGGCATAGCCAAACATGTGACCCTGGTCGCCAGCTCCAATGTCCTCGGGTTTCTTGGTGAGATGGCCATGAACTCCTTGGGCAATGTCAGGACTCTGTTGCTCAACATTAACAAGTACCTTGCAATTGTCAGCATCAAGGCCAACATCTGCGGATGTGAATCCAATGCCTCTGCAAGTATCACGAACGATCTTCTCGTAGTCTACTTTAGCCTTGGTAGTGATCTCACCAAAAACCATAACCATGTTGGTCTTAGTACATGTCTCACAAGCAACTTTGCTCTCCGGATCTTGCTCGAGGCAGGCATCAAGGATTGCGTCTGACACTTGGTCGCAGATCTTGTCCGGGTGGCCTTCGTTGACGGATTCAGAAGTGAACAAGAAGGTGTCCATGCCTATAGTCGTACAAATGTATTAGAATCCAAATCAATCAACTCAAGACGTATAAAACAATATTAGTTCACAAACAATAAAAGTCTAAATAGAATCATCAGAAACAAGGATCTAAATAGAGGACTGTGGATGACACTCGTTGCAGTTGGTGTGCGGTTATAACAAACCAAATAAATCAAAATAGCTGTAGTGCTAATCCCAAACATCACAAACACTGCAGTTAGCGTTGAACAGAAATAATTAAGAAAAAGGACAATTTCCGAACAATTAAACTACAGAAATCATAGTCATAATCTGTAGTTTGAAGTCACGAAAACCATGTTCATTCTTCAGGTTATGAACAATTAAAGTATCCCAAGCACATAATCTGAAACGGAAATGACGCAAACATATGTTGAAAGGAAAGTCTTCTTTAACGCAAGATAAAATTAACACAAAAGTACAAATGGAGCAAAGTTAATGATTCTATATCAAGATACGAATCATGAAAACAAGAAAATGAGGCAAATCAAGCACAGGTACAGAAACACAAAATGATGCAAATTACCTTTAAACAATGCGGTTGCAAAGAAGACGCTCTAGAGAGAAAACCGTGTACACTAGTAACCGTAGGAGAGAACAGAACGTGCTTGTTGGTTTGTGTATGTATATATAACTGTCTAAATGCGCGGCTTCATTTGACTCGCTCTGGCCCGTTTCACGTTCTCTCTCTTAATAACCGCGCTTTTCGGTAAAAACGGTGGTTGTTCTTGATTGGTGATGAAGAGAGGGGTTGTAGTGGTTGTGGTTGTCCGTGATATGGATCTCTCAATCTTCTGGGCCCCACTTGCACTTAACAGCGATGGAGATCTTGTACACGGATCTCATCTCACGGTGGACTCTGATGGGCCACCAGTCCACCACATGATAGGACCCATCTTCCTCCTCTGTCATCTTATCTTTAGAGAAGTTCAAGTCCTACTCCCCAAGTCCAGCAATCTTCCGTTGCTTGCATTTCTAAACTTGGCCCATAAACAACCTCATTCCAATAGAAATAGCAATGTGTTTCATGATCACCCATCTCCGTAACGACAACCTACTAAGTAGGTACTGTAACAGTTGATCCAACCTTACAATACGTGTTTGAAACACAACTGAACTTCCTATTTTAAACCTGACAACCCTCCAAGGTTGTGTATCAGTAATTTTCCATTTGGTCGACAATATTTAGTTGTCAAATTTCTCGTTTTTTTTTATTACTTGATGGTTAATTTACGTGATTTTGATTCATATAAAGAAAATAAAGTGACTCGATAAATAATCTAATATTAATGAGCCATAGTTCAAAAAAAATAGACTTCAATTAGTTTAAGTTGAATCCATGTCGAGCTTATAACGAAAAAGTCTGATATGAAAGTAATATAAAAAAATTAAAGACTCCTGAAGTTGCTCAATTTATTCGCGAACATTACTCATTAGAAGGGCTCACATTTTGAGAAATTTGTAGAAAAATATTAACCACGTTCTAGTAAGAAATTCTCGTGAAGGTTCAGGTTGATAGGAGCTTATTTCAGCCTCAAAAAATACTTCCAAACATGTGATGAAACCACAAACAAGTATTTCTACATTTACTTTGTTTATTTTCATTTTACGTACAATTCGAGATACATATCAAGAGGATTTTTGATTACTTCTTGCTATTTTCTTAAAAAAGGAAACAAACGCTCAAAATATGTTTGCTGAAACTTGTTTTCATTTTTTGTTTCTAAAAATAAGAAACAGCATCAATTCTATGAAAACGTAAAAATCACGATTATCGTGAATTTTTAAAACAAGTTTTCTTTTTTACGAAAACAAGTTTTTAAGTTTTGCGATTTCTCTGCCTCTACGAAAACACAATGGTTACAAGCCCAGTTCTACAACCATCAAACTTCGGATCTTGAATCATATATGCCTAGTTTTGTTCATTTTCAAATGAAAGAACAATTCCACAAAAGCGTTGAAACGCATAATACAATCTCTAAGAGAAACACAAAAAGAAAGACAATTTTTAACATTTTGGTTTTCCATGATTCTCTAATTTCTATCATCCTCATAGGTTAGCAATACCTTTACTTGCGGCCTATGGAAAAGCTTAATAGCAATTTAGCACACAAATTAGTATGAAAAAGAAAAGAAACGCAAACAAATCCCCCATGTTCGGCAAATCAAACTACAACAAACTTTAATCAAACAAATTTTTATTTTTTTAATTTACAAATTTCAACCAAAAAATTTTTTATTTTAAATTTTTATATTAAAATTTTAATCAAATAAGTTTTTATTTTTTTAATAAAAAATAGAAACTAAAAATAGAAAAGACGTGACACACAATCTTCAATTCTACTTCCATGGCACACTCAGCGGCAACAACCCATCCGTCGTGAAAGTGATGCATTCAACCAGAACAACCAAATCTCCGACCTTTTTCGGGCAGATAATGATGGCTATCGACCCACTTACAGAGACTGTTGATCCGACCTCCAAGTTGGTTGGTCAAGCACAAGGAATCTACGGGTTAGCTAGTCAAAATGACGTGTCATTGATCATGGTAGTGAGTCTTGCTTTCATATATGGTATCCACAATGGCAACTCTTTCAGTTTGTTTGGTAAATATTCGGTGATGAGTTCCCTCAGAGAGATGCCAATAGTAGGTGGTACTGGCATTTTCCAGCTAGTAAGAGGTATGCCATTGCGTAGACAGTTTATAAAGCCTACAAGTAAATGAAATAAAACAACTCAGCCCGACCTATAACTGATATGTTGTATAAAAGACATCATTTAGAAATAAGAACACCAACAACACAAACATCTTCCTCTTCGTTTTCTCTCAACTTTTATAATTGGTATGTCTTAATGTGCCATTTTTTTGTTGTATGCAGCACTTTCCTTATAAGTTCCCACATTTTGTTTTTTTTTGCAGTAAATTTAGAAGAAGTTGTGGTAGTTAACAACATCAAAAGTCTCACACTTAGGTAAAATTTCAGCAGCCTTTTTTAATATCTTTTTATGTGATTTTGTTCATCCTACACTAGATTATAGTTGGATTGCATGCTGTGGTTGTTTGGGACAATATATGAAGTTGCATAAGGGGATAAAAGTAGAGAAAATGGAGCTGGAAAATGATGAAAGAAGAGAAGAGAGAAGATGTCTTTTTCTGTGATTTTGATCATCCTACACTAGCTTAGAGTTGGATTGCAAGTTGTGATTGTCTGGGGCAATATATGAAGTTGCATGAAGGGATAAAAGTGGAAAAAATGGGCTAGAAAATGATGAAATGATAGAAGAGAGAACAAGAGGAAAGGGTGAAGATGATGACATTGTTTTGAAAATTTAAGCTGCATGTAGGGGCAGAATAGGAAATGCAGAAAGTGAAGGGTAAATCTGAAACTTTGTTGTAAGAAGTGTATTTTTGGTATTAATGAAAATGAGTGAGGGTAAGAAATGACTTTTACTTAGTTAAGGGTATTGTAGTAATTATAGGGATTAGGTTAGCAAAGTTATTAATTTTTATAATTAGGAATAAATTAATAGAGAGAATAATATTGGATCATTAAGAGTAATTGGGTTTGAAATTTTTCATAAATTAGTCTAATAGAATTTTGTAAATTTTATGTTCGAAGGTTCGATTAAGGAGTAATTTGGACGGTTAATTAGTTGAGTCTAAAATTGAGGTAATCCTAACCTTAGACTTTACTCTTAAAATAGAGTATGATTTTGTTGTTAATAAATTATTTTTATAGTGATTTATGTTTTGAATTAGTCAATAATTTAATTAATGATTAATAGTTACATACATGAATTATGTTTATTTTATTTATCAAATAGTTAATGTAGTATAAGGTGTTTCATTGTTATATTTTGTTACATTTTTTGAGATGTATTGCTTATAAGTTGATGGGAAATGTGTTAATTAAAATAGAGGCTGGTGGTTAATAAGTTATGAATAATTGGTAAAAATTGAGAATTAGTAGCTTGCCAAAGATAGGCTACATTCAGTGGTCTTAGATGGTTAGGACGATATGAGCAAGTGGTAGCTAGGTATCTGTCCATGGAGTAGATATCACGGCATCCTGAGTCTCGAGAATATCCTGTTCCGATGACTAAATATTGGAGTGGTATTAGGATATCCTAAGTCTCAGGGATATCCTGTGTCGATGGCTAAGTACTGAAGTAGTACGAGAGTACCAAGAGAGATTGAGAAACTGAGGTGCCCTGTGTCAATATTTATCTATTAAATTACATTTCCACTTAGTGAGAGTTTACAATAAGTTGAGATGAGTTGACAGATCGTTAGATGTAAGCCTACTAGGTTAAGCTAGGCCTAGGCAATTTAGTTAAATATTGGAATAAAATATAAATGACAGATGAAATTAGTATTTATGTAATGACACATTATAATGCCATTGGTAGAGTTGCGGGCATTGGATGTGAAATTGGAGGTTGATTATTTGAATGGTTTATTGATGACGTTACAGGTCTAACTAGATTTGGGAGATAGGATTAGAGAGGCACAAGCTTGGGATTCCAATCTAATGCGGATGAGGGAGAGAGTGCAACAAAATTTGAGGACTAATTTTTTAGTAAGAGTAGATGAAGCATTGGTGATTGGGAGGTGAGTTTGTATACCAAAGGTAGATGGATTATGAGTGGAGATTTTGAAGGAAGCTCACAATGCACCATATGCTATACATCTTGGTACTACAAAAATATATTGGATCTTAAGAACTTATTACTAGTGGTCAATAATGAAGAAAGATATAGCAGAGTTTGTGTCAAGGTATTTGACCTGTCATTAGGTTAAAGTAGAGCATTAGGCCCCAACGGAAAAATTAAGACCCTTAGCCATTTCATTGTAGAAGAGAGAGAAAATTTCGATGAATTTTGTGGTAGCATTAATGAGGACCAGACATAGACATGATTCAATTTGGGTGATTTTGGATAAGTTAACTAAATCAGATCATTTCTTACCTGTACAATAGAAAGACACATTGGACAAACTTGCCAGGTCGTATGTTGATGAGATTATGAGGTTACACGGGGTTCTCGATTATAGAGGAGTTTACAAATAACTTTGGGGACTAGGTTAAATTTAAGTATTGCATTTCACCCTCAATCGGATGGACAATTGGAGCATACAATTTAGACATTGGAGGATATGATGAGAGCTTGTATGTTGAACTTTGAGGGTGATTGGGATAGATATCTACCTTTGATGGAGTTTGCATATAATAATAGTTATCACTCTAACATCAATATGACACCATTTGAGACATTATTTGGTAGGAGTTGTAGAGATTCGATATGTTAGGATATAGAGGGAGTCAGATTATGAAAGGGGCCAAAGTTAGTTCAAAAGATGATGGAGAAAATAAAGGTGGTAAGGTAACGCTTGAAGACAGCTCAGGATCGACAAAAGAAATATGTCAATCAACATTATCGGGAGATGGAGTACAATATTGGAGATAGGGTATGTCTTTGGGTATCACCTTGTAGGAGAATTTTGAGGTTTGGTAAGAGAGGGAAGTTCAGTCCGAGATATATCAAGTCATATGAAATTATACAACATGTGGGGTAGTTAGCTTACAGATTAGCATTACCATTAAAGTTATCACAAATTCATGATGTATTCCATATGTCAATGCTGAGATGGTACCGATCGGATCCTAGTCATGTTATCAAGGCCTGAGATCGAAGTTGCAAATGACATGAACTATAAGGAGGAGCCAGTGGAGATATTGAATATGAGACAGGAGATTCTGTTGGTGTGAGTTTTGTGGAGTCATTATCGTTTTCCAAGAGAGGTAACTTGGGAGGTAGATGATGAAGTTCAATGTCGATATCCTCATTTGTTTGGATTCGCAGGTTTGTAATTTAATTTCGAAGATAAAATTCTTTTAAGAGGGAGAGAACTGTAAAGCCCACAAGTAAATTAAATAAAACAACCTAACGCAACCCATAACTAATTTGTTTTATAAAAGACAACATCTGGAAAATAAGAAGAACACCAACGAGACAAGCGTCTTCTTCTTCATTTTCTCTCAACTTTTACAGTTTTCATATGTCTTAATGTGCCATTTTTCTCCTACATTTAACACTTTCTCTATAGGTTTCCACATTTTGTTTGTTTTGAAGCAAATTTAGACGAAGTTGTGGTGGTTAGCAACATCAAAAATCCTCACACTTAGGTAAAATTCCAGCAACCATTTTTTTTATGTCTTTTTGTGTAGTTTTGATCATCCTACACTAGGTTATAGTTGTATTGCATGTTGTGATTGTTTGGGACAATATATGAAGTTGCATGAAGGGATAAAAGTGTAAAAAATGGGGAAATGATGAAAGAAGAGAAGAGAGAAGATTTCCTTTTGTGTGATTTTGATCATCTTATACTAGCTTATAGTTGGATAGTACGTTGTGGTTCTTTGGGACAATATATGAAGTTGCATTATGGGATAAAAGTGGAGAAAATGGGGTTGGAAAATGATGAAATAAGAGAAGAGAGAAGAAGAGAAGAGGGTGAAGATGATGACATTGTTTTGAAAATTTAAGTTGCATGTAGGGGTAGAATAGGGAATGTAAAAAGTGAAGGATAAATCTAGAATTTTGTTGTAAGAGGGACATTTTTGATATTAATGAAAATGAGTGAGGGTAAGATAGGACTTTTATTTAGCTAAGGGTATTTTAGTGATTACGGGGTTAGGTTAACAAGGTTATTAATTTTTATAATTAGGAATAAGTTAGAAGAGAGAATAACATTAGATCAATAAGAGTAATTGGACTAGAAATTTTTCGTAAAGAAGTTTAATAAAATTTTGTAAATTTTACGTCTGAAGGTCAGATTAAGGAGTAATTTGAACTGTCAATTAGTTGAGTTCGAAATTGAGGTAAGGATAACCTTAGATTTTACTCTTAAAATAAAGTACCGTTTTGTGTTAATAAATTATTTTTATAGTGATTTATATTTTGAATTAGTCAATAATTTAATTAATGATTAATAGTTACATACACGAATTATGTTTATTTTATTTATCAAATAATTAGTGTAGTATAAGGTGTTTAATTGCTATATTTTGTTACGTTTTTTGAGGTGTATTGCACGTAAGTTGACAGGAAATGTGTTAATTAAATAGAGACTTAATAAGTTGTGAATAATTGGTGAAAATCGAGAATCAGTAGCTTGCCTAGGATACGTTACATTCAATGGTCTTAGATGGCTAGGTTGTGACAATATGAACGAGTGGTAGCTATAGGTATCTTTCCATAAGCAGATACCGAGGTATCCTAAGTCCCGAGAATGTATTATGCCAATGACTAGGTACCAAAGTGGTACTGGAATATCCTGAGTCTCGGAAATATCCGGTATCGATGGCTAGATATTGAAGTAGTATCAGGGTACCAAGAGAGATTGAGAAATTGAGGTACCCTATGTCAATATTTATATATTTAATTATATTTCCACTTGGTGAGAGTTTACAATAAGTTAGATGAGCTGACAGATCATTAGATATAAGCCTACTAAGTTAAGCTAGGCCCAAACAATTTAGTTAAATATTGGAATAAAACATAAATGAGAATTGAAATTAATATTTGTGTAATCATCTTTTGGTGAAAATTTGAGATGTTTGTTAACTGTTTGGATTAGACTAAGAATTGTTGTGTATATATGTATTATATGTATGATTTAATTGGTTGACTAAGTAATATAATTACTTATTGAATTACTTGGTTTTAAAGGTAAGATTAGTTATCTTCACTAAGTTAGCAACTGACCCATTGCTATTATTTTTTTAAGAGATCCAGTAATTACCAATAACCCTAATATACGTGATTGACAGAATGGAGATTAGGTGAGACCAACAGATCACTTTTGTATAGTTGTTAGAATTTATATGTATAGTTTCGAACATAACAATTGGAGTAGTTGTGTTGTATGGAATATCTTTGTTTTTGACAAACAATCATCTCTTTTAAAACTAATGAAGAATTTGATAGTTAATGAATTGTTTTGGAAATCATTTGGTTAATTGTGGTTTAAAAATTTTGGGAGCGTCACACAATTTCAAGCTTTCAACCAATGCTGAGGGGGATGCGGTTGTTGGATATAATGTGACTGCTTTAGTTGACAATTCAATCCGGCGGGGAACCAAAATGTAGAAGACAGTCCAAGTTCTGTTACAGGAAATGGTAATGGAAACACAAATACTTTAGATATTAACTTCAGTGATACAGTTAGTTTGTTTCTGAATCACATTTCAATGGCTATTTTCTCAGTTTTTATGGTTTGGTCGAGTTTCTGATGGTGAGAATATGGCTTTGTAATGGCTTTTTTTTTTCCTTTCTAATTCCTTTGAGGTGTTTGATTGTTGACATACTATTTATTGGATTCAAATAATGAAATGAATTAGCTTACCAACTTTAGTTTTTATATGACATTTGATTTTCATTTTAATAGATGTATAAACAACCTCATTCCAAGGAAGTTTACTCAGGCTTCTAATTCTTAGCCATTGACTTTTACAATAAAACGGAAAGAAAGCAAGTATGTGGGTATTGTTAGCCCATAGAAAGTCTTAAAGGCCCTACTTTTATGCTGAAGAAAACACCTCACCTAAGCCAAATTGGGATTAGACTTCAGTCCGCGAATGGGATACAATCAAAATGATGTTTTGTAGTCGCTTAAACTAGGAATTGGAGGTGCGCCAGGCCCTTGCAGCAGTGCAACGCATGGCCGACGCAAGAAGACCACAATTACAAGCTACTGTGAATGGTCTTCCCCTTACAGAAAGTAATTTAATATCATGTGAGCCAATGGCTCACGTATCAGATATTAAACTGATAAGAACAGATACTATACTTGATCTTAGCCAAAAGGCCGAGAAAGGTATGACTTGGAATGGGCCTTATGTTCGTTCTTTGTACCCAAAGCTCTCTGCAGTTAGTCTTGTGTTTCGGCGATACGGGATGCAAATGACGTCTAGTTTTTCGTTCTTCATTATCAAGTTAGTTTTAAGGTGCCTAGAGCAAGCTGTGGGAGGGTATACTCAAGTTTGTGTTTCGTATTATTAGCTTGGATTCGAAGATTTAAGGGTTAAAGCATTAGCCTTGTACAATCCACTATCGGAATCTTGAGTCAAATAAAAGTATAGCTACGTAGCAAGTTTCCATGTATAATAAGATGTGCAATGATGAGGAGCCTAGTAGAAGTGGCATGCTGTTGCCAAACATATTTAGAAGACAAAGTCACTTTTCCTTGGCTTTTCATCAAAATTATGGAAAAAGAACTACGGCTTGGTTAAGCCACTCTTAAGATACAGCAAATGAATAAACTAAACGAAGTTCATAATATATAAACTGGGTTAGTAGGCAATTCACATATTTTACAGCCAATCAAAAATAACTGGCTTCAATATCACGTCAATTATATTGGTCTGCAATGAAAGAGAACAAGTCTTTCACTTTTGAGAGAATCCAATCTACACATAAACCTTGACTATAAAAAAATTTCAAATTCATCTCAATTTTACAATAGTAACTCAACTTTTAAAAAGTATTAATAAAATAATTGAACTTTCAATTTATTACAAAAATAGCTCATCGATAACTTTCTTATTAATGTCACTGACTTGCTACATGGTTGTCGAGTGTCTATTATTTACCCAACTAATTATTAATTTTTATTAAAATTTAAAATGTAAAACAAAATTTTCTTCTACCTTGGTATATTTTCTACTTCCTACATCAGACGATTTGGATATTGTAACAGTATTGTTGACATTTTTGGTGTGTTTATATAGTTTTTTTAAGCATTATGTGAGTGTTACAAAAAGAATTGGATTCTAAATTCTTACTCGTACTTTTGTGTGTTTGAATGGTTTTGCTAGGTTGCTGAAGAAATTGATCCTTCAAAGTTTACTAACAATATGAACGAGGCTCTGCTACATGTTGAATTGTTTGGATTGAGTTAAAGTTTGAAGAATTGTGGACTTAAATTCAATCGATTTATGACTTCATGCAAATAACTAAGTACTTGGTAAATTAATGAAAATGAATACTAATTTTTCCTAAGCAAATAATTAAGTATGTGAGAATTTGATAAATACTAATTGGATTATGTTTCTAACAAAATTTTGAGAGTAATTTTCTTGTGTTTGGACGATTTTTATAAAATTTGGTACTTAATATGACTTATATTTTATTTACAAATCTTGTTTTGTCTCACTAATGAAGAAACAAAATTTGTCAAGTTATATCTAAATTGGAGAAGTTTTGGAACGATAATGGAGGAACTAGGGTCTAAATAGGGCACCAACATAACAACTTGTGGAGAACTGTATGGAAGTTTTATAGATGATTTCATGATTTATGGAGAATCTTTTGAAACAGGCATTATCCACCTTAAGAAAGTGATTAAACATTGCATTAAAACTAATTTGGATTTAAATTATGACAAGTACCATTTTATAGTTAATCAAGGCTCACTTTTGGGTTATAGAGTCTCATCTAAGGGAATTGAGGTCGATAAGGCTAAGATAGATGTTATAAGATCTTGACCTTATCTCGCAATTGTGCGGGAAGTTCGCTTTTTTCTTAGTCATGCAGGCTTCTATTGGCGATTTATCAAAGATTTTTTGAAGATTCCTCAACTCAGGTGTAGACTACTCTAAAAAGATGTGAAATTTGATTTTAATGAGCCATGCAAGATTGCATTTGATGAACTTAAGGAGCAACTCACTACAGCCCTAATTTTTCAGCCACTGAAATGAGTCATTCCCTTCAAACTAATGAGTGATGCCTCAGATTATACAGTTAGACTAGTTTTGGGACAAAAGATAGATAAAGTACCTCATGCCATTTACTATGCTTCTACGACACTTAACGATGCTCAAAAGAATCATTCCATGATATATAAAAAAGAATTTTTGACTGTAGATTTTGTGTTGGAAAAATTTTGGTCTTACTTATGGGATACACGGGTAATCATTTATTCAGACTATGTAGCTTTGAAATATTTGGTGACTAAGTAAGAAGCAAAGCCAAGGTTGATTCAGTGGATCTTACTCCTACAAGAATTTAAGTTAGAAATACGTGACAAAAAGGGAACTGAAAATTTGGTGGCCGATCATCTCAGCAGGATCACTCCAACCAATGCACCTAATGTTCTCCAAGACGAATTTTTAGACGAAAGTCTCTTTGCAATTCAACAGGTGATTCCATGGTATGCTGACATAGTAAATTTCTTGGTAACTAAGTTCTTACCTAGTGATTTATCTAGAGCTGAAAATGATAAAATTAAACAAGAGGCTAAATATTACATATGGGATGAATCTCATATTTGGAAATTTTGTGTTGATCAGATTATTAGAATGTGTGTTGCAAATGAGGAAATTCCTTTCATACTAAAATTTTGTCATTCACCTATGTGTGGGGGACACTTTGGCCCCAAAGAACAACTCATAAAGTTCTTAAATATGGACTATTTTGGCCTAAGCTATTTTATGATTCTTACATGTTTTGCAAGTCTTGTGATTGTTGTTAAAGAGCAGGTAGCTTGGGATCGAGAGATCAAATGCCACTTACTAATATTCTGGTACGTGAGATTTTTGATGTCTAGGGAATAGACTTTATAGGTCCTTTTCTTTCTTCCTTTGGTAAGAATTATATTTTGCTCGTTGTGGATTATATTTCAAAATAGGTTGAAGCCAAGATTACTTTGTCTGACCATGCTAAAAATGTTATAGAGTTCGTCAAATCTAACATTTTTTTCATATTCAGAGTACTCGAGCTATCATTAGCAATCACAGGACACATTTTTGTAACAGGATTTTTGAGGCTTTGATAAAGAAATGTAGTGTCACACACCAGGTTTTTACAACATATCACCCGTAGACAAGTGGACAAGCTGAGGTGTCCAATTGGGAGATTAAGTCCATACTAAAAAAGTAGTTAATCCAAATAGAATAGATTGGAGCTTACGATTAGGCGATGCTTTGTGGGCGTATTAGACTGCTTACAAAACTCCAATAGACATGTCACCATACAAGTTAATTTTCGATAATCCTTGTCATTTTCCTGTGGAAATAGAACTTAGAGTCTACTAGGCTATGAAGCAGTTAAATATGGATTTAGTAGAGGCTAGTAACAATAGGAAGTTGCAATTGCAAGAATTAGAAGAGAAATGTCATGAAGTTTATGAAAATGCAAAAATTTATAAGGAAAAAACTAAAGCTTTTCATGATAAGATGATTTTTAGGAAGCAATTTTTAGTAAGAAAAAAAGTTTTTCTTTATCATTCAAAGCTTAAATTATTTTCAGGAAAATTATGATCTTACTGGCTTAGACCATATATTGTTACTAACATATTTTCTTATGGTATGGTAGAATTTAAAGTTTAGATACTTCCAAGGTGTTTAAGGTTAATGGATACCATCTGAAACCATACTATGAGAACTCTCCAGTTGAGAATGTGGAAGAGATAGAGTTGGTAGCCCCAATCTATCTTTGATCAGGTAAGTCAGTGAATATGTCCAGCTAACGACTTAAAAGAAGCACATTTGAGGGCAAACCAAATTTTTTTCATGTTCAATGATGTTTTTTAGTATTTATTGATTTTTTAATTTGTTTGATTTGTTTTGTTTCAGCTGCCAAATTTATTCCATTCCCTTTAGTATTTTCATTTGTTAATATCTTTAATTCTATTAAAAAAATTTCCTTTCCCACCACCCACTGTTATTTTACCTCCCCACTTTCATTTATTTCTTGCTCTTACCTTCACTCACTTGCAATTTCACACACCTACTACTGAATTAGTGAACACCAAATCCATCAATCCTTCTAATGTTCGAACCAACACTAGGCCTTTTAACTAGGAATCGCACTCAGAAAGGTAAGAAAGTCGAGAATCGAAGCCAATAGAATTCAAGAAGTGGATGTTTCACTTCTTCTCGATAGCTAGAGGACAATCAAAGATTTCAGCAACTAAGCCAACGAAAAATCTATCCTTGTAAGTATGTTCTTACTAATAATCTTGAAGCTTTACAAGTTCGTGATTCTTTTGAGAAACTAGTTCGACATGTTTTTTGGAAGGTGTTTGTTAAAATTGATTGCCTTGTATATGTTGAATTAATAAGAGAATTTTACAGCACATTTCAATTTAATTCTCATAAAGAATTTCGGCTTGTTTACTGAAGGAATTGTGGAATTTAGACTTATGGGTAAGGAATTTGCTTTATCTGTTGCTGAATTTAACGTGGCCATGTTTAGATTAGTCGATGATGATAAAAATGAACCATTTGTAAGTTCTTGCTATGACTATCATATTGATTTTCATGCATATGATTTATGGATTCAATGGTCCATCAACCCTTATCCATATAATGCCAATGCATCTAAGAGTTCTATTTTTTTTAAAAATCCTATTTTTAAAATCATATATCGATTCTTAGCGTATAATTTTCAAGGCGTCGGGATTTTGTGGGTACACTTTCTAAGATTGAATTTTATTTTTTGTGATGTATGGATAAACAAATTCTTGTTAATTTGAGTTTTTGATTTTTGACGCAATTTTAATATATGTTAAACAAAAACTCCAAACCATTAATATTAGGATCCTACATCACTTAATTGATCGTTAATTTGGATTTATTAGACCCTGACAATACTGACATAATTGTGGCTTGTGCCATAGAACCTTTGGATATGGAATGTTTATGCAGGATGGGAATTATAGACATGAGTCACGGAAGGATATCCTTCACTAATCCGGGCCTAGCTATCCCTTCCAACCCATATGAAACCATAAAGAATCGGGTTGTCACAGATACACCGAGTAGTAGCTAGCCTTCTCAAGCCAATTTGGACACTCATCTAACTCGCCTGGAACTCCGGATGCACCATATGGAGCACAATTTGGTGGCATATTGGGCACACCAAGGAATCCAACCTCCTCACCCACCAATCCCATGATTTCGGCGCTCAACTAATATACAAGCTCTCATTTATCTCTTCTTTTCTATTTTTTCTTCTTTTATCATATGTCATTACATTGATAACAATGTATGAATTAGCTATGGGGAGTGGGGTATGTTCCATATAACTGATAGTTTAGAATCTTTGTTGAAATATTTTGAATGTTTATTGACTTATTTGCAATTAATTAGCCAACTTCAACACTTTCTAGACTTCTATTTTTAATGACTTAAGTAGTGCACATAAATTTAGTTAAATTTTTAGGTCAATAAATGTCACTTAATTAAGAAATACAAGTGTATACACTTAGTCATGTTTTTGTAATCATATGATCAAACATGGTGTATAATTGTGCTGAACTGCATTAACCTATGAGTTTTTGGGCCTAAAAGATTGAAACATCTATATAAACCTATATTTCTTTGATGTGTGATTATCTCTAAGGTGAATTTTTCTCTAAAACTTGCCTACAGCTGATTTGAGGCCACATCTATACATACATGCACAAAAATGATAAAGGCCATATTGTTTTACCCTTTAGCTTAAAAAGCCAACCTAGTTCAATATCCTTTGTTAAACTTTTTGAACTGAACTCTTTTTCTTGATAAACCTTCAATAAACAGCTAAAACCTTTCATATCTTCACCCATCATAAATGTAAGTAGGCATTCTAATCACAATTTATATCAAACTTATTTGGAGAGATATGAAAAGCAAGGAAAAGAAAAAGATGAAAGGAAATTGAAGAGATTTAGATTTAAATTTTGTTATACTGCTATCTTTCATTGTATCATATTCCAGCCTTATCAAAAACACCTTTACCATTCCTAAGTAATGCATTAAGATTATTTCTTCCATCAACAAAATTGGCAAGATCTTTTTCTAGAGAAATGAATTTTTTAGCAAATTTCTCTTTTTCAAGTTCTAGAGTGGTAACTTTTTCTTTTAATTGTTTTACCTTAATAGAACTATTTTCAAGCAATGCTGACTTACCTTTTGTTCCAAGAATTCCTTTTCAGATACCTTTTGCTTATTGTCATTTCCAAGAGACATGATTTTAGACAACAAATTCTTATTATCAGATTATAATGATTTAATCTTATTCGTTAGGGATGCATCATTATTTGTAGACTTCTCAACCCTTTTTAAATATTGCAATGTTAACTTTTTATACTGATCATACAATTTATGATATGCATCTCTTAATTCATCAATTTTAATATCAGATTCAGAATAATATACCTCATTGTCTCCTGATTCAGCCATAAAGCAAACATTGTTGGCTTCTTTAGGGTCTTCTTCTTCAAAATTTTCAAAATCCTCATCTGATCAGGCTGCAATCATAGCTTGCTTTCTTGGTTTTTCGTTCTTTATTTTATCCTTTTAAAGAAGAGGGCATTTTATTCTTGTGTTTCCATGCTTCTTGTAGTGATAGCATATGATTTGATTGTTTTGTGTATTGTTACTGCCTTTCGATAAGAACTGGTTATTTCCAGTTTTCTTGTTTCTTTCTCTTTTTTTCATTAGCTTGTTTTTGTATAAGGGTGCAAATTTATGACTATGAAATTGAATTCATTATCTCCATCTATTTGTAACTTATTATTGCTTTCATCACTGTTTGATAAATTTGATTCATTAATTGCTTTTAGTTTCATACATGTTTCGTATGAAGATCCATACCTGTTCTGTATAAAGATCCTTCATCTCACCTAAGCTTGGCTTCTTGGATCATCAAGTTTCCTCTTAACCAATTAAGTGAAATAGTGTCGAGATCCTTTGTAGTTTCTAGAATTGTCACCTTAGGTCTCTATTCCTTTGGCAGTGACCTTAAAATCTTTGTTACAAGCTCATCATTAGGATATACCTTTCTCAAGTTCTTTAAGGCTATGATGATGTTGTTAAAACATCCGAAGAATTCGTCTATGGCTTCTCCCTATTTCATTCAGATAGTTTTTTATTGATGCAATAAAAGACTTATTCTATGTTTCTTTACCTCATTCGTTCCTTAAAAAGTAACATGAAGTTTGCCCCACATTTCTTTTATTGTAGAATAGTAGGATATCTTTCCATATTCTTCTGGAGATAATGTACAGATCAGATAATGTTTTGCTTTGGCATTCAGTTGTGCATTTCTTCTATCAGCATTGGTCCACACTTTTATGTCATCAGTAGTGGCAGGTGTGACTCTAACTTTGATAGCTTGCTAGATTCGATATCTACAGATTTATGATAAATAGTCATTCTCTCTTTCTAATAGGAATAGTTATTTGCATTGAAATAAGGAGGCTTTGAGACAGATTGTCCTTCAAGGCTTCTCAAATTGTTTGTCATGACTTATCACACGCTGCTAAACACAATAAATGTAAAACCTCGCTCTGGTACCAAATGATAAAGCAAACACACACAAGAAAGGAGTGAATTGTGTGTGACTTAAAAATTTTGCAAGTTACTATCAATTCGTATGAACGATAAGAACCTCCTAAATTTCAATATAAAAGTTTGTAAATAAAAGGAGCTAGTTAAAGTTTAAAATGGAAGGAGCTTGTTAACGTTAAAAGCGAAAGGAGCCTGTTAATATTTAAAAACAAAAAGAGCTTGATAGTATTTAAAAATAAAAGAAACCTTTTGCAATATTAAGACAGAAGGAGTCTATTCTAAAAGTGAAGGAGCCTCTTGCAAATTAGACACAAACACTATAATGCGAAAATTTAAAAGTTAAGATGAGATAAAGAATGACACAGTTGATTTATATTAATTCGGCTTATAATAAAGGCTACGTCTAGTCCCTAAGTATCTAACTTGAGTATTTTACTATAAAACTTCAAGTGGTAAATTTTGACGAGCCTCTTCAAGCTCACAAGTACATTTTTTTCAAGGTTCTTCAACCTTTCACACTCTTAGTGTTTAATAAACTCTATAAGCTTTCAACAAAAATGTATAAAGGGTTTGCTCAATGTAAGTTTCAAGAAATAACAATCTCTCTCATTAAAGTGTTTTCACTTTCTAAAGCACAAGAAGTTTAATAATAAAAATATGACTTTAGAGAATGTTGAAGTTGCTGAAGTATATCAAAATTCTGTCAATCTGCTTTGCAAATGCGAAGATTTTTACTTAAGTATATATTTTCTTCAACTAGTCGTTGCTTCTTTTTTATTCTGACTTGACTTTGTATCTAATGAATCTTCAATATCATCTCTGCTGGAATCTTCCAATATTCAGACATTAAGAGACAAGTTTTGACAAAGAATATTGGAGTTAATTGTTCGAATTAAGTGATTGGTAAGATCCTTCAGGATATTGTAGAATCATTTTTAATAAGTTAAATTCATTAAGAAGGTTTCTATAAAAAAGGAAGCATTTATCTTATAATTTTATTTTCTTTTAAGAATTATATCGTTACCTATGAAAAGAAATAACTCTAATTATAATTTTGAAAAAATTATATAGTTATCATCAAAGTCATTAATAATAAACCTTGAGTTAATACTAACAACAATATTAAGAAATAGAAAGATCAATGAAGTTCCTTTAACTACCAGCTATTAAGAGAGACTTAGCCTATTATTCTTCCTAAGCTTTAATAACAACACCAGCAAAATTACTAAATATTAGTTACTACTTAATTAGCAATAGATTATTAAACACGATTAACTAGTAGGCCTCCCAGCAATCATAAACGATAATTATAATAATAAGCACGAAAGAACAATAGAACTCAAAGTTGAAATTAAAATAATAAACTCATTTAGATCTCACAGTTTTGATGTTTCGAGGTTTCAATTCCTTCATCCAATAATGAGATTAGCCACGCAGGGCCATAGAAGAAGCTCTCAGGTGTGAAGAGAGGAGAGAGAGGCATGTGTTGTGTATCAATTTTATCTATGCCTTCCTCTCCTCTTTCACATAATAAATCAATAGTTAGAAACCTAAAAAATCTTCTAAAGATATGCCAAATATTATCTCCACACAAAATACCAAATTAAGCAAAATAAAATAATCAAAATAAGAGTATTCTTGGCTGAGGGAAGTGGCCTTTCAGCTGATATTTCATGTCCAAGTTGGCTTAGGATGCTTCCTTAATTATTGTGTAGCAATCTCGCGGGTCTAGGTCGTATCAGTGCAACAACGTTCACTTCTGGGCTGATTTAGGACTTTTTCTAGTCAGAATCACTAAAAAATCAAAACATTAAAGTTATAGATCTCTTTGTGGGCTTTCCAATGCCATTTGAATCATCTTAATCCGTATGTGAAAGTTATGGTCCAAATAATATAAAGTGCCAATATAGTCCAGATTCACGAAATTATCTCGTTTTGCTCTTTTTTCTTCCATAACACTCCTAAATCAAGATATACACGTACTGAGTATTTTTTAGGTCAAGAATAAACATAAAATTCTAAGGATTAGTAGAGAAAAGTACAATATTATACGTTCTTATCAAGTAACAAATTCTTTGTTGATTTACTCTACTATCTCTATAATTTATAACATATCAAAATAGTAATAATTGACTTATCCTAAATAGAATACGACATAAGTAATATCAAAATATAGTACTTCCTATATGAGATACTTTAGTAGTTGAAGTCTAAGGATTAATTGTATAACTATCACGATAAAGACATCAATCGATGCACTAACAATGTTCTATTTAAGATTCATATTAGCATTCCATTTTAGTGACTTATTTTCTAATAATCACTTAAAAATTATCTAAAAATCTGTATTTTTAGTTTATAAGATTAATTACTTTTTCATAGGGACAATAGATTAAATATCTAACATTTTGGGATTTTTTAATTTAGTATCAAAATTTTAAAACTTTTTCATTTAGTGATTCACCATTTAAAATTTATACGAATCAATTTCAAACGTTGTTTTTCTGATGTGGCTAATAGATGAACATGCATGTGACATTTGGTAGATATGTTACATTAGTAAAAAAAACAACTTTTTAACCTGATTCATATAAGTTTTAAAAGGTTAGTTACTAAATTTAAAATTTTTAAAAGTTTGACACTAGATTAAAAAAATCCTAAAATGTTAGGCATTGTTAAATTTATCATCCTTTTTTTCATAAGAAAAAAAATATTATGTGCAAATTTTATTACTCTATCCATATCTCATGGAACTATAATTAGAAATTATTTAAGAATAATATTTACATAGAACTTAATCTCATAATTATGATTACATAATAATTTCAGTTTGAACTCAATTATTCTATAAATCTTATTTTTTATATTAAGATGGTGAGCCTTAAAGTAACTAGTAAAGTTTGTCATTTGTGACCTTTTGGTCATAGGTTTAAGTAATGAAAATAGCTTTTTTGAAAAAAATATAAGGGGGCGCTTGGTTCGTAAAGGGCAATGGGAATAGGAATGGGAATGAATATAGTGAGGAATGAGAATGGATATAATCATTATAATTATGATGGTTGGTTACGATGAAAGAATGATTAC
>JANIJH010000004.1:58661126-58679086 GCA_024520975.1 Erythroxylum areolatum | reverse complement strand
TTTAATACTATTAATATTATTATTTTTATTATTAATTTTATTATACCAAATTAATTATCTTATTATTATTATTAATTCGTGATAGAAACCAGGGTTATGTTGGTTTTTTGTAGAAAAAACATGTTGTCAAAATTCAGAGAAACGATATTTTTTGGTTTCTGTAAAACTGTTGTGGTTTTTTTATTTTCAGAAACAAAAAATTACAACAGAGTAAGTCAAACACGTTTTACTCACCTATTTTTCTTTTTACAAAAACTACAACAAAAAACAGAGGAAAACAGAAACAAAAAACCCCTAAAGCAAACTTTTAGTTAGACTGAATACATTGTTTCTTTTAGCACTTATCTTCAGTCAACAGTATTCCCTCACAAAACCCTTTTGATCAAGTGTAATCCCTTTCGATCAATTCAAATTTTGATGAGGGCAATGGCTTACTTGATACCTAAAATTCAAACAAATGACATTGATAGATTAAATTAAACAAAAGTTCAGCCGAAAATCAAAGATTCCTGTGCACAAATTCACTGTATTCTATGTTCTATGCCGTGCACTACAGTCTTTGCGTTCTCATAAATTTTCAAATATGAGAAATCGTCTTCAAAGAAGAAATACGCGTCAAAAGGTGTATGATTGAATCTAAGTCCACCAATTGGTCTATCTCCAGTATAAGGTTTGCTATTTTTTTTGCCATTATTATGCAATATCCTTTCCAGCATTAGAGTCCAATATCAGATTAAGTATAAACAGGTTGATGCTTTACATACTTTCTTTCTTTGAATTATTACCTTCGGTGTTTGGAGGTAGATATGAACTTAAGGTTGAAGTAAGATAAATTTATTAATGGTGATATGTAATTGGTAGATATGAACTTATGGTTGAAGTAAGACAAATTTATTAATGTTGATATGTAATTGGTAGTCCAACCACTTGGATAAACTGGTACTGAGCCTATTGAATGGTTGACTCTCCTTCACTGCCAAAACCCCAAAAGGATTCTCTTAGTAGGGTTAGTGAAAAGCTGTTGAAACCATGAAGTAGAGATGTCAACCAAAAGTGAATTTTTTCATCTGATAAGATACCAAAACAAGAGACAGATCCAGGCTCAGTATATGTGCTCTCAGTTAAGGAACAAAATTAAAAGCAATTTTAAATAATATATACACCTAACATAAAAGGACCTCTAAAGTCCTTCTTCCCTCTTCTTTTCAAATCCAGCTAACCTCCACTAAATTTTTATTATCAAAATATTGCAAGTTACAATCTTGAGAGTTATTGGCATATAATAAATATTTGAATATAATTTATTATGCGAATAGAGGACGAGCTTTGGAATAATTAGTGAGGTTATTTTTTTTGAACAGAAAGTCACAAGTTTAAGTTACGAAAACAGTCTTTTTGTAAAATGCAAAGAAAATACTGCTTACAATTGATGACCTTCTCCTAACTCTCTCAAAGTGGGTAGCTTTGTATTTTTAAGATTTAATTTCACTCAAGCTTAAATTTGAAGATCAAGTAAATGGAAATCTACCACCAGAAGTTCAAAAAAAAATTTAAAAAAATGAAAAAATTATAATTATATTTTAAGCTATAGCTCCACTGCAATGATTTCAAGGCATTAAACTTACTATTATATTACAATATGACCAAAAACTCTCTTAATAAGGCAGTTTAGGATTTTGCTTTCTTTTCCTTAATTTCTTTTTTACAATTTTGAACTGCATATAAAAATCTCCTGAAATGTCTAGACTGTAGCTAATAGAGAATCACAATGTTCTGCTTGTTCTTTATTAGGAGAGGTGATATCTCCTTAGAGAAGTTCAAAAACCTGGTCTACTTTCTAAAACGCCTCTTTCTTCCCCTATATATTCCTTTCATTTGCAGTTGTCTGTACAGTACTCTACATGTATAAATTGATCTGCAGTTTCATCGATAGACCAAGTCACCTGTCAATGTGTCGTGTTCACAAAGTGAAATGGACGATTGCACCAACCAGATGTAAATGATCTCACAATTTAAAAACCAGATTTTATTTTAGTAATTTATGATAAATCTTAATGTTGAACGTTTACCATAGGAACAGTCTAAACCCAGAGAAGACCATCACATCTGTTCACATTGTTCGTTATAGTAATTTGAGCCTTTCCTGACGTAAACAATTTTGAATTCCTTTCATTTTTTCCCATCTTCGTTCTTCTATATCCCCCAAAGTCAAATATTAGACGTCATTCAAGGTTGTCATGCTAAAAATCCAAGGATACGATTTTTAATTCACGTTGAAAAGTATAAAGCTCTCTTCTTCTTTTTTTTACCCTCTTAGATTTGAATTGTAATAACCCAAACTCTTGTTATTGATGTAAGTTTTTGTTCATAAAAATCTAATAGGTCAACGTTAATTTTGATTATACAATAATGAAGATCTTTTTTTTTTAATATGTCCCTCTAGCTATTAATATATGATATGTGGTTTTAGCAGAAATGAAAGGTATGAACAAAAATATTTAACTTCCAAAACCTTATCGTTGCTTGAAAGTGTTAGCATTCTAACAAAAGAAATCCTAATTAGCAACTAAAGTCGATAATAACGTTTCTTATGGGATCTGGGACAATGGTCAACATGTAGAAGGGTAAGGACAGCAAGGCACCAAGAACATTTTCAATCTACATATTAATATCGTTGAAATAAGGTCGATTGTGACACGTTAGTCTTTCTTTTCGTCCTACATCCAGCCAAGGCTATATATGCGTTAAGAGTTCATGATTGGACCACACTCGCCCAGAAGTCTACTATATGTGGTTTACAAATATTGCTATCTTTAACTTATCGATCAAAGGTCAGCAGTGATATGGTCTAGTTTTTCATTTTTGGATGTATTTAAAACAGATGGGACCTAGTAGAGTTTTTATATACGTTAGTAGTCTAATCCCATGTTTTGCTTTTCTTAATCAAAAGTTAGTCTTATAAGACTAGCAATAATGGAGTTTTCTGATGTCTAAATACGGCTTCCTATAGTAAACATGTTCACATGGTCCTAAGTGTCCTAATCAGGGAAAACAGACCATACAATTCTTTTTCAGAACAGTAGTTTTTTTTTTTTTTTGTGCTTTTGGTTTCAGATGGGAGGCATCAAGGTAAGGATTTGAATTTAGAGCTTTCTTTTACCTGTCTATTAACTGCAAACAAAAAAACATATCATACCTTAGGCATGTCAATGAAGACCACAATTTGACAACTCAAAGCAAAACTGGCTCCATTAGGATGTGATTTTGAACAAAGCTTTCTCTCTAGTATTGTAAAAAGTTGGAAGAGGTTGCCCCCCTCATGTGATGTTTTGTCTCCAATGCTTGAAATTATTAATTTGTACTTTACTAGCGTATCTTGTTACCCACTGTTGACATGTGATAGTTTGTAGCAGGCGTTGATCAAAGCTGGCTAGAAACGAAAATGATATGGCCTACCATCTTTCACAATGGCCCAGTAATTATTTTGTATGAACATTAATATGCCTTCTCTTCTTAACAAAACAAAATGGAAGTTTTAAAGATTGTTGTCAATCACTTACTTAAGTGGAGCCTTCATTTATTTTTGGGTTAAACAGTACATATACTTGGAGTTGCTAATATTACAATACATATTTATACAATTTAGAGTAAGAATTGCCTAATCTTCCTTAGGAAATTTAACACGCTTTAGTGAAGAGAACGCCATATACAAAAGGCACCGTTACTTAGTTACCTACTTACCTATGACCAAAGACAAATCAACCAAATCACGTTTCTGGAAGATACAAAAAATTTATACTGCAATGAACATATTAAATGGCCTGACCAAACTTAGCTGGATTTGAAACGACTGGAAATGAAAGCCCGTTGTCGTTAATTGGTCAAAGTGTGAAATTTGTCAATGAGTTTGTTGCATTGGAGCGGACTTCAGTTACCTTATGTGCATGCCATGCACTCCCCTGTCGCACATTTCGGTCTCCAATCAACTGAACAACCAAAAGTTTATGTTACTAGTTCTTTTAGTATACAAAAGGTAAGATTAATTCAAATTTTACGTTGAACCCAACATCATTATCACTACTTTTTTAATGTTGTTATCAAATTATGGTTAATTCAGGAGGAAATTTTGGTTTAGGATTTGAAGAACTATGGGCACTTGTTTAACTTTATTTTCCTCTCGCCACTTTACCCTTATCCATATACAATAATGCAAAGCTTGATAATTCTATTCCATTTTGTACCATTGCAGCTCTGCGGCTAATCACACTATCTCTCTTGTAATTAACCTTAAAGGAAGGACAAACCAGCAGTTCTATTGGCATATGTGGTTCATGTAAACCGTGCAATATTATATTTTTATCTTTCATTTCATTTCATTTTTGTTCTTAAAGAAACATGGATTACGTTTTAAAGCATAATTAGGCTGCCTATTAAAAGAAAATAACGAGCTGTAGTACTTAATTAACAGAAAAAAGAGAAAAGAAAAGAAAGGGATATGGGTTCGACTTTATGACATGGCCTATAATTCTGGAAACATAGGAATAGGCCATCGTTGTAACCTATACTGTAAATGGTTTGTGTGTCATTACCTGAGTGGACTTTGGTTTCAGTTTATGACTAGAGATAGAGACTAGTAAAAGAGGGGTAGCCATGGAAGCACACTAATTGCTGACTTGTTTATGAGTGAGAGTTCTCTCCAAGAAGAGTTGGAAGCTGATAATTGAAATTAAGAAGGCCTTTTCCTTTGACCTCTGTTACCTCTTAATAAATATAGCCTCCTGGTTTCCAAAAACACAAGTCTTCTAAAGGAAAAAAACCAACTTTCTCGCATCATTCAAGCCTGTTGGTTTTGCAGACAAAGAAGAGCGGACAGACACAGACAGAGATGGGGCGGGCACCTTGTTGTGACAAGGCTAGTGTGAAGAAAGGTCCATGGTCACCGGAAGAAGATACTAAACTGAAGGAGTATATAGACAAACATGGGACAGGAGGCAATTGGATCGCTCTCCCACAAAAGGCTGGTAAGCCATTTTAGTTTTTGTATCACTTCTTTTGCCCAAGTATTTTGGGGTGATGATAGCTGTTTAAGGACAAATGTCTTAAACCTGGGTACTACTTTTGTTACTTTTCTTTGGTTATTGCTTACAATCAATCCTGAATCATTATGTGGCATTGTTGCAGGGCTAAAAAGGTGTGGAAAAAGCTGCAGGCTGAGATGGCTGAACTATCTGAGGCCTAACATTAAACATGGAGAGTTCTCTGAAGACGAGGACAGGATAATCTGCAGTCTGTATGCTAACATTGGAAGCAGGTATCCCCTTCCAAGTTCCAATCATCTCGTCAGAATCGTGAATTGTTTGTGTTTCACATATTCTATAATCCCTGTAACGAAATTGATAGCGAGTCATATCTTCGTCGTATCATTCATCCAGTTCTTTTCAACATAAATAGATTAAGCTCAACTCCGAAGCGAAGTTCCTTCGTTTCTTTGTCCTTACTAAACCTTCCCAATTTTCCTAAGCAGGTGGTCAATCATAGCAGCCCAATTGCCAGGCAGGACAGACAATGATATTAAGAACTATTGGAACACCAAGCTGAAGAGGAAGCTCATGGGCATGATTAATCCTGCATCTCACGCAGGACACCACCACTACCAAGCTAATAGCCTTTCATCTCTTGTTCAAGCTTGGGAATTACCATCAGTAACACAAATGCCATGTTCTTCACCGACCTCTTATAAATGCGGCAACAACACTTATTACCGTCTGGCTGGTTCTTCGACTGAGCCTATTTCGTTTTCATCTAGTCCTTTGAGCAACAACTCGTTTAGTTCTGCGTCTGTGCTTCAGTCCCAAGAAAGTTTTGCGCAACATAATTACCAAGTTAAAGAGAGTCTACTAATGTTTGGAAGTGAAGCTAGTTGCAGTTCCTCTGATGGCAGTTACAATAACCAGATCAACCATGTTACGGAGTCCGAATACGAGAACGTTGGAGGTCGTGGTACGAGTAAAAGTGAACAAACAGGACTTCAGGAGTACTTCTACAATGGTATTGAAGATGAACAGAAATTAGTGCTCTCAAATGGTGGTGCCGAGGAATGGAGTCATGAGAAACGAAATGGATTGTGGGGTGATAATCCATCGGACTATGGTTTGGAGGAGATTAATCAGCTTATTAGCTCTAGCAGTTGTAACAGCTTTTTGTTTGACGAAAATAAGATAGCGGAAAAGGTCATGTACTATTGAAATGGTAAGGCATGGGCTTGGCGTCCTTGGTAAGGTCTTTTTGTGCCTCTGATCTCTTGAGGAAATGATGTATGGTTAGGACAGTCATAACATATCTGCAGAATTTGATACATTAAAATTCAAGCATACAACTTCAAACCTATGTATTATTATTATTGTACTGATTTTCATTGGAATATTCCCACATCTATATCGACTATGGTTTCATTATTTAGGAAGGTTTCGTTAAAATAATTTACTTTTTTTCTGGTCAAGCATCCGGTAAGATACAAGCGTAAATATTGATTGATACCTTCGTATTAAGAATTTAAAAAAGACTTGATGATAATCCAAACTTCAGTCTTCTTAAACAAGCATATCTTAATGCATACATGGTTCAGACTACTGTAGCATGGAGATGCAGGCATCAAACAAGAATCAGCACATAATTTAAAGACTTGATTAGCTTCTGATTGAACTTAAATAGGGTAAAAAGAGAACAAGTTTAAGTGACAAATCATTTTCTAATCTCAAATATGATGGTTGATGAGAGGTAAGCTGACACATGGGAACCGTGTCTCAATTATTGAGAGCCCTGTGATTAGGACGTGTGCGGTGTGGAGGTGCATAAAACCATTGATTAGAAAATGGATTAGAGATGAATAAATCCAAACTTGGGAAGCAGACAGATGCTTAAAAGTTAAAATATGAATATAATGCAAGCAAATAGAGAATCCTTATAGGGAACCAGTGCAATAGACTGCAAATTTTTATGTTTTCAGGATAAAGATGCTTTGGTTGTCACTTATTGGCAGATGGGTTTTTGTTGTATTGTTTATACAGGTAACTTGAACTTTTATGTGTTCTTTCCAAACCAGAGAAGCCAATGTTGAAAGATGGATGCATTGACCTTTTCACCACTTTTGTTTGCTTTCTCAGGTTAAAAGTTAAACTAATGAGATCTGCCAGCTATAGGCATCATTCAAGATTCAAAAGATCGAATTGTCTCGTAGCCACTGGGAAGGGATTTTCTAGGAATGTCTTTTCCAGTGGAGAGTTAAAAATTTTTTTAAAAAAAGGTCAATAAAGTTTGGCACGTACTTATCCACTTAGGCTACTAAGACTTGGATTTCTCTACAGATTAAAGGGTCTATAGCTCTACCATGGCTATACTAGGCCATGCAGCATTTAAGTTTTACATTTTCAGACTGCTTCAAGTATCATCATTAAGATTAAAAGTTATCAACTTTGGAAATATTAACAAAATCACTTCAAATTCAAGCTGTTCAACTTTTACGTAAATGATCAATTTATCTTAACGGTGGCTGGAAACCATGTTCTTGAGTGGCAAGTATATATATAATAGAGGTGCCCAGGAGATGTGTTTGGAAATTGGGGATAAGAAGCAGATTATAGCACCAAGATGAAATGTATAATAAACAAACTAAATTACAGCACCTTTTATGGTGGATGAACAGATGGTGACAACTATGGCTTCTAGGATATGGGCATCTTTTCTTTTTCGTTTTTCTTTTATTAATTTCTGTCATCTAATTACTATATAAATCTAACTTAGAGTTTGGAGGATACAAGGATTTAATAATACTTACTTTACCTCTGGTTAAACTTCTAGTGATAGCTAGACCTATAGGCAAGGTTCGGGTATACGAGAAAGAGATGGATCGCACATACAATAAAACAATCATATTTGTCACATGATCAGTCATGTTTTGCCTTTGATAGTGGCAAAGGGAAGACGCCTTACATAAAAATGAAAAGAAGCTGCTCTATACTTTCATGACTTTGATGCCCGTTTATTAAACTTAAAGCAACAATTTCTTGGGTTCTGGAAGACTTCAATCATGCCTCCCTTACCTTTAACTAAGTAGCAAATGCATGCACTTCAAGTACCACACTTTGCAATCTGTATTCATTCTAAGTAAGGTTATTTTGAACAGTATAAAAAAAAAGGTTAAAAAGACTAAAAATTAAATTATATAATTAATTTTTTAAATAAAAATAGAATTAAATAGTACCCCCGAATTAAATTTGATATAATCTTCGATATTTTAAAATATTTGAAATAGTAAACAAATAAAATTATACTAAATTATTTCAACTCGAATTAAATTGAGAAAACAAATTTGCATATATTAAGTTTATGATATGATTTGTTTTTATATTATTAAATCTAATTTCATTATTTTTAGTATTTAAAATATAATATTTATCAATTTAAAATTAGATTTATTAGAACCATCAATTTGTAGTAACTGTATTAAAAATATAGATAAATAGTGATTTTTTTAATAAATTAACTTGTAAAAGGAAATGATAGATTAAGGATTGTCCCCGCCATTTTATAATCTTTACTCAACTAATAGTAAAAAGATGCTAAAATCTCAAATAATCATAATTTTATTATTAAAGAATTGAACCTTATTATATTATTAGTTATATTACAACAAATGAGTTGTTATCAACCCCCGCAAGTTAGGGGGTGCTTGGTTGATGGGTTTAGGAAAGAATTAATGGGTAGGTAATAAAAAGTAAGTGGTTGATTGTTGATTATCATTATAAGGGATATCTAGTTTGATATCCCATTTTTGGGGAATCTTCCATACCCTCTATTTAGTAGAGAAATGAAACTCGTTCCTTAGTAGTGACTCATTTTTTGAAAATATTTTTAATATTAATTAATTAAATATAATTAATTAATTAAAAATAATTAATTAAAATACTAATATTAATTAATTACATTACATTATAATTAATTAAAGTATAATTAATTAGTTACAATATAATTCATTCATTAATCAAATTATTTTAATTAATTAGAATATTATTAATTAATTAAATACAATATATAATTATTAATTAATTAATTAAAATATAATTAATTAAAATATTATAATTAATTAAAATATAACTAACTAAAATGTAATTACTCATTAATTCAAGTATTGTAATTAATTAATTAACTAAAATATAATTAATTAAAATATAATTCATTCATTCATTAAAATATTGTAATTAATTAACTGTAATATTTTAATTAATCAATATATCTTAATTTAATTAATTACAATATAATTAATTAAAATATAATAAATTTTTATTTGTTAATATTTTTTACAAACTAACCTTTGTCAATAGTAATGATAATCATTCCTTCCTCTTAACTAACCATCATAATTGTAATGATAACATTCATTCTCATTCTCATTATTAATGATAATCATTCCTTCCTCTTAACTAACCATCATAATTGTAATGATAACATTCATTCTCATTCTTCACTATATTCATTCTCATTCTTATTACTATTCTCACATGTAAATCAACCGTGTTTTTAATGTTCAAAAGATCATTGAGCTTGTAGGAGTGGAATAATTTGTCCGATTGTTGTCATGTCATGGTGCTTGGCCGATGTAGTGTTGATAGTGTACACTATAAGGTTTTATGTATAATAGCGTAGTAGTATTTCAGATTGAGTGTGATGATGATGATAATAGTGTTGTAGGAATACGTTTATAGCTAGTGTAATAGTGTAGTAGGACGGCGTCTATGGCTAGTATAGAAGGGTAATAAGGCTGGAAAAAATTTATTCTAAGGCTTGAAAATGGAAATTTCTCCGAGGAGAAATCTACCAGAGATGTGTTTATTTTGATCTTTGTTTTGGAGCATTGACAAGGTCATTTGCAAGGCGATTGAAAGTAATGGTGGTGGTGAAAATTGGATGGCCGACGTGGAGAAGAGGAGATTGTCGTATATGTTGTGGTTGGAAAATCCACGAGATGGGGGCCGGCGACTGTGGCTTGCCATGGTGGAATGTTCAGAGAAGTTAAGAGAAAGCATATGGTGGCTCCATGTGTCCAGGCACATCGGAAGTAGCTTCGAGCTCTAGCATGGTCCAGATGGATATTATGCTTCGAGCTACTAAGAAGCAGGTGTAGCTGGCATTTATGACCATAAAGAATATGTATTAAGCTTTATGAGATGGGGTGGCTATAAAAAATTGAGACTGAGTATATTGTATTGATTTTTTGATATATGTTACTTTACAATTTTTACTGTATTTATACATAGTTTAAGATAAAATGAATCAATTGAACTTTGATGCACTCTAAACTACATAAATTATGATTTAATCTAAAGTAAGATGATCAGATAATGTATGATGTGTATCTAAACTAAAATGATAAGATAATATATGATGCTTATCTAAAATAAGATGATGTTACAACATATGAGTTGTTATTATTTTCCAAAGAATTTTCATTATAAAAATAAAAAGATAAAAGTAATTTTTAAATAAGAAAATAAGAAATTTTGCCTTATCTTAAATAAATTACTTTATTAAAATTTTATTTTAAATAATTAATCTCGTATATAACATTACATAGTTTTAATATTCAAAAGCACCGAATCATTCTTAAAATTAATTCCTTTGATCATAAGGAATCTACTTGCACTAGTATAATTTAACATAATAAAGGAATTTGAAATCTTTTTACTTTTGATACAATCAAATACAAAGCTTAATTTATGTGATTGAATAATTCTCTTTTATTTGTTGAGGATTGAATAATTCTCTTCTTTGGTATTTTTAAATTTTAATTTATAATTTTCATGTAAAAATCTTTGGTCAATGAGAATGTTAAAAATATCCAAAATCTATGAGTAGTTTAATAATAAAAGTTTCATAAAAAGATTGGCCTACGTACCTTTCCATGAGACAAGAGATGTTTCTTTTTAAAAATATTCAATTTGAAAGTATTATATATCCAAAGTCCGATATTTAAAAATGACAATGAATTTAGGTTAAAATTATGTTGTTTAATTGAGTAACTAAATAAATATTAGACATATCATTTTTTTCATCTTAAGTGAATGAATCTTCTTAATTAAAAATCACCTATATAAATAATACATATTTGGTCGGAATTTAATTATATATTTAAATTTTTTTAAAATCTTTAAATTGAATAGACCACGTGCAATAAAGACTTCGTAGAGGCAAAAATAATGTGGATTAGCCGCCGGCGGATTCTACTTTCTACTTTACCAGAAGAGAGAATAATTGGAAAAGCACCAGACAGCTTACAGCCTTATCCCAAAGGCTGGCTAATTGAAGGACAAGCAATGGCCACCATCACGGATTGACCGGTGGTAGACAATTCTTTATTGGCCCAATTTGATGAAAAGCTGAGAAGGTCTTTTTTAGCTAATTAATTTATTTTAATTTATTGATTTTATAAAAAAAATTATTAGAATTTTTTAGTTATTAGCTAGTTGAATTGATTATTTCAACCCAACCAATTTGTTTTGAATAAGTTCCTGTATACGAGCTTTTCAAGTAATCAGTTGAAATTTTTGTTATTTAATGTCTATTTTGCCCTCCTTATTACAAGCTTGTTATGCCGGTGAACTTTCATAGATCCAACTTAATGGTTAATATCCTTTATTTAGCTTGGTCTGAAACAGTGTATAACTCATCAACTATGATTGTCTAGAATATAACTTTATGTTAAAAAGATGGTAATGCAAAATCAAGGAGTTTCAAGTGGTGACTTTAACTATGCTATCAAAACTATGCATTCCATAAATTTTACTTAAAATATTTAGGTAATTTAATATTGATCCTTTAATTTTTTATATTTAATAATTTAGTTCTATATAAAAATTAAAAAAATAATGCAATACTTTGTGATATATATTACTTCTTATTTCTTAAGCAAAAGGCTAGTAATTTAAATTGGAATGTATTGTATTCCAAATCTAAACTTAATGTTAACTTATTTTGATTTTAGAAAATTTGATATGATAATTTATCTATAATATAAATAATATTAACAATAAAAGCTTAATAGTTTAATTAATTGAATCAATTATAACATTATTATTATTATTATTATTATTATTATTATTATTAGCAGCATCAGCAGCAGCAGCAGTAGTAGTAGTAGTAGTTAAATTGTAGAATTAAATATCTAAAATTTAAATTTTTATAAGAATATTCAACGAAATACTAAGATATATAATATTCATACCTTTATAATTTTTTTAAAATCATGTCCTTATAAGTGATTTTACACATAAATAGTTAATACTAAATACCTAATTTTACCAAATATTTCTAACAAACAGTTAATGCAATCTGTTAGTCAAATCAGCTGATAAAATCAGCTATCAGCTAACTGTTAATACAATAAGTTGTTTACCAAATAGGAATATTGTCCTCGGCATCAATCAACTAATATAAAGTATTTTATTGGTCGTGTTTTAATGGATATCCAAACCATGAGTATGCGCTATGCAACTCGACTTCTTCAAGGATAGTAATAGGACGGACCGAGATAGAGGCTAAGGTCCAATCGGGCTTGACATATTTTTTTAAAGTTAAAAATAAAAATAATTGTATTTTGTTTATATGGGTTGGACTTTGGTTAGGTTTAACTCGTTTTTTAGAAATTCTAAATATGAGGTCCAATTAACTGGGCGGCTTGATCCCTTAATTTCTGGCCAGAAAGAACGGGCTCAGCTCAATTTTCATCCCTATTTTCGGTTTTATTAACAATAAAGGTATATATCCCTCCTCAAATTCTTTTATAATAATTTAAATAAAGTTATATATATATTTATAATTTAATCTTAACATCAATGTTCTTTTACAAAATTATGTAACAATGTTAAAATTAATGAGTTCTCATAAAAATTTATTTATCCAATAAATCTTATAAATATGTTATCAAAATTTTGTTGTAATTTAATATTTATTTATTTGTTGAAAATAAAAAATTAAAATTTTTGTCTGTATCTTTTACAGAAGTCTGCCTCTGAGCTATGGGGACCTTCCAATCTGGAAGAAACATCCAATCCAAATAATCGCTTAGTGTCAGAAATTATTGCAACATAACCACTGCTTACATCACAATTTTAACCAAATATATACATATATATACGACAGAACACATTAGAGCTAGAACTGAGAACAAAAACAGCTTGCAAATTACCATTACGACATGCTGAGACCAGTTAGCTTATGCTAAACCCAGCATCCAAACCAAAAAGTATGGCGGTCTTAGATCAACGGTAATTTTCACATTGTCATCATATATCTAGAAAGTCTACATTCTAACGTTTAGGAATTTATGGAAAACAACGAGAATGGCGTCTCAAGCCATCGATGAGATATTAACATCAAGTGCCTAAGACACAAGTTTTTGTACATATCAATACAACAAATTTATGTACAGAAGATAGAGATGATGGTTAGGAGGACTGCACAATTTTCTTTTATTTACAAAAAATCCCATTGCCAATAAACCTTCTCTACAATTCCTCCACCACTCCGAACAGCAAGCCGAAGTGTTTCAGAGGCAGGAGGAACCCCCCAAAGATAAGGCACCGCCACTGTCATTGTGAGCTTTTCATGCAGACCGCCTTTCATGGCCTTCTCTGCAGCAACTATCTGAGAAATACAGATTCATGTATGTCCTAAGATTAAGGCTATAGCTTGTAAAAGTATAAACATTAAACATGCTATTCAGCTGATAGACACGTTAACTACAATAGGACACTTAAAAATGTAGAAACATATATGTCCAGTGGACATAAATGACAGTTCAAGAAAGGTGACTAAGCCAGTCAGAACATTTCCATTCCGAAGTTACCAGCTATAAAAGGAAAAAGTCATCACAGAATTAAGCATTCCTGTACTGTTTTTGGTGAGACAATGAGAATAATGATCAGGCTATATAAGCTAGTTGACATTTATTTGCATCAAAAGCCTAGTAGAATGCAGACCAAATATTAAGCCACTATTTTGTGCCATTTATACACACTAACATTATTTTGAGATTTCGGAAGTCCAACAAGGAAAATGATCCTAAGGACTAAGGCCAACATTCAAGGAGCTTATCATAGTCTTGTCAATCAAGATTAAGTTTCCTCATCCTGTTTGAAATTGGCAGAATTCCTTTCCAGCCATTCAACAATCTCCACATACAACCCAAAAGATCCAAATGGTGATGACATATAGCAATCAAACTTGCAGAAAGAGAGGTGAAGGATCCTGCCTATGGGCTTGGTGCTGCTGGAACAGAAAGCACAAGATAGTCCTTTTACTAATATTCCATCCATTATCCATTTTAAATGCTCAAAAACAGAAAACACCAGGAGGAATTATGTAGCATTTCACTCCAAGCTTCATGAAAATAAAAGTAAAGACATAAAATTTCTATATCCTTTCCATACCTCCCCACCATGCTCCAAAACAGTGTCTTCCACAACATCACTTAGCATCTCAATTGAACGGCAAAATCCAAAAATGCAGAGCCTTCTGCCCATATCAAGGCCCTATAACGACAAAATATTGTAGTAGTCAAGTATGTTGGAGATAAAATTCAAAAATAAGCAACAGGAATTTCTTACATTGGTTGCTGCAATATCAAAGAGCGCACCCAAACACAAACTCTGGTTTGGATCCATGTAATCACTCTCTTGAAATCGTTGATATCTCTGTGTAGAATTTGCTCGCCCTTGCTTCCTCTGTTTAAATTAACATTTTTGTTAGGTGATTAATAAGTAGGGATAAAGGCATTCTTATGTGGAAATTAAAAAAATGAACAAAAAAGGAAAAACAAAAGCAAACGAAGATGAAAGTGAGTTAAATTTGCTCTAAAAAGCACTGGAACCATGGTCAGAAGTAATTAACTCGGCAAAACCAAGAACCAATATTCCGCTGAAAGAAGCAAAATTCCAAGAATCTAAAGCCTAAAGGAGCTACTGACGTACATCATCAGAACTAGTAAGACGAGGAACGACAGAGCCACCAATGTGAATGAGGCCATCGGCAGTGAATAGTGTAACTCTATCCTCTTGAATCCATTCAATGGCTGCCAAAGCATGGAACAACATAATCTACCCGTTTAATTAACGTAGAATTGAGAATAAATAATAGCTGAGTTATCACAAATAGTTTCTATCATGTATTCAGCGTTTTATAGAGCAAATTTTCAATTGCTGAATTTCGCTCAATGTACACTATTCACATTAAAACTGCAACCATTTTGACTTTAAAATTCTTAAAATGCACCTTTTCAATTCTTAAAGTTACAGCCATTCGAAATTGCTAGATCGCGCAAACAAGAATGAAAAAGAAAACCCCATGTTTGAAACCCACATTGATGTACTAAACAATTAATAGAACATATATTCAGAAATTGTGATTCCAAGATTAAGAATTTAGACAAAGTAAACAAGAAAGAGAAGAATAGAGCAACTAAATTACGTAATAACAGGAAACGTGAAAAATGGGAAAGTAAAGGGGTGTACCATTATCTCCGTCGGACCATGGGAAAGAACCTAGAAAGTCTTCTGATGAGAAGTTTCCGGAATTGGAAGCCTTGAAAGTAAACCGAAAGAAACGAGGTGATCGGCGACGAGAAATCGAGGAAGAGGAAACGGGAAGACGTGATATGGAGACAAAGCGGGTTGCTTCTCTAAAGCGGTGTACAGAAGGGCCAGAGGAGACGGTGGAGAAGCACAGAGCAGAGGGTTCCGACATTGGACGGAGTTGGAAATTTGAGGATCTGAAAGGAATAGAACAGGGGGAGAGAAATAGAAAAGGAACCATAAAAGAGGGTGGTGATGAGGAAAGCGAGAGTTTTAAGCTTTAACGCCACATGTGTTAGATGACGCCAAGTGGCTCAATTTGCATTTAGACATTTACAAACACAAAAAGGTCTCTCTTTTAAATATAAACTTGTGGCGGTGAGATTTAGGAGAAACCATGTCTTAACCCAATATATCAACGGTTCCAAAAGAAAAACACGTGTTCCCAAGTATCCGTTCTGTTATTTTTCTTTTCCCTTCCCATCTTATCGGACAAATTTTATTGACTTAATTGGACATTGCAATCTCGCATAATTTTCAACGTTTTAAAAATACGAAAAATAGATAAAAATTTTTATTCAATTTTTAATTTAATTTAAATTTAATATTTTTATTAAAAATTAATTTACCCATTAATCAGTTAGTTATTATAAATTAATAAATTTTTATAAACTAAATAATTTTATTTAATAGCCACTTTTTTATTAAAATTTATTTTTAAATAAAGATAATATTTTTATAATATTTTTAAATTCTTCAATTTTATTTAATTTTTAACTAATTTTATAATTATTTAGTATCAATTAAATATTGCAAATCTTAAAATTTTTATTTTATGGATTAAATTTTTTTGTCCCATTTTAAAAACATGATCTTTTTTGGATGAAGGATGTTTTTTTTGGGTGCCCTTTTTTGTTTCCATCTTTAGCTTCGTCAGGCGTGTCAATCCCTTAAAGTATGAATGACAATGCGATCACTTATTATAACCCAATTAATTTTTTAAATAATTTTTAAAAATTAAAATATAAAATAATATTTTCTAATTACATTCAAGTCAACAAAAATAGCCAAAAGTCAATAAACTCACTATAAGAAAGGAAGATAACAGCGACGGAAAATTTGCAGCCGAAGTTTTACCGACGGAAAAACTAAAATGTATCGGCAAACTTGGTTGGGAAATAAACTATAGCGGCAATATACAATTCGTCGGAAAATTTCGTTGGTAAAAGTTGATGTAATTCATCGTCTTCGAACAGAACGAAAACAATGTTGTTGTGCGACAGGAGGTATAAAGTTTATAACTTAATAAAAACGACGTTGTTTAGGGTATGTTATAAATGTTTTAATTTATACCAAAACGACATCGTTTAATTTAAATCCAATCTACGTCGTATATGTTAGGTTAGGAACGTATGATACAAAGCAAAATGATGTCGTGTGAGTTATATCGAAACGACGTTGTTTATGTTAACTAACAGACGTTTACAACAGGTGCAAAATGGCGTTGTTTGGATTTAAATCAAATGACGTCATTTCCGTTAAGTTATAAACGTTTATAACTTAACCAAAATAACGTTGTTTTGGTAACGTTTAAAGGACCCGAGGTTAACCCCCGCTCCCCCAACTAACCCAGCCCCTGCGTGCAGTCTTCTTCTTCCTCTCGTCCGTCGTGCTGTCGCCTCCGTCCGTCTGCCTCCATTGTTGTCGTCTTCTTCATTTGTACTGAGTAAGTCGCCGGTTAATCGTCTGTCGAGGTAAGTTGTCAATGCTGCATTTTTTTTCTTTCATTGTTGTACTGAGATGCTTTTCTGTTGGGTAAAAATATTTATACAACGTTCATTGATGATTCATTTTGAGTGAACTGTGTGTGTTAATGTTGGTGAAGAATGGCAAAATGCAGGAATTTTGTTATCATTTAGGGATTAGTTTGTGATGCCTATAAAGTGTTTGATGAAAGTTTCCTTGCTTTATTTTATCATTGTTTTGTTTTAAATGAAAGTTCCATCGTCTTCTTTAACTTGAATACAACCTCTTGAAATGATTTTTTATTATAACAGTAATGATACTTAGCATTAGCAAAGTTGTCGTTAAACTTGGTACAATTATTAGATTTGTTCTTTGAATCTTTTTCTGCATATAAAGTATCATTTTCTTCATCATCTAGTCTATAACAAAAATCTGTTAATGTAGTTGATTTGGTAAATTATATAAACCTCATTTCTAATAGTCAGTATATAATAGTATATATGAATAACATATAAATAGCTTGACAGAATTTTAACATATTTTATAAACAAATTAAAATAATAAAAATATTTTTAAAGATAAGGGAGATCA
>JANIJH010000004.1:58584537-58604095 GCA_024520975.1 Erythroxylum areolatum | reverse complement strand
ATTCCAATGGCTCAAAACCCTAATTCCTCAAATCAAATTTCTAATCTTTCTGTGCCATCGGATAATCAATTTCGGAATTGGAAATCCAATTAATCAATCATTAGGTCAATTTTTCGATCTGGACCTATAACTCCGAAAATTTCAAAAAAATTCCTATAAATCCTCAAAATTAAAAAACACATGATCATGCACTCCAATTTCATATTTCAAACTCCTAAATCTCATTTCTCACTCCAATTAAATTCTCAAGCTCAATTAACCTAATTATCTCCAAATTACCAATTTACCCAATTAAATCGGGAATATGTCATACATGTATGTACTTGCATATGCTAGTGCAATCATTGTCCAATTATCCAAATTATACATAACTAAACAATGCATGCGTATGCCAAATATGAATGCACTCTACTGTACCCATCCCATCGGCGACGGGATGTTACAGAAGGCAACATGGGAGCCTTTGGAAGCAGTGAAGGAGAAGTATCCATACCTCTTTGTGGACTCAGGTAAGAATTTCGATGACGAAATTCTTTATGGGGAGAATTATTAGACCCTGAATTTTTTTATTATTGATTTATTTGTTTCATTATTTTTAGAGTTGAGTCATTAAATTTAGTAAGCATGAATAGAGATTTGAATTAGATGGAAAGATTAGAATTAAGTTAGAATTATTATGGGAATGTTAGAATTAAGTTAGCTTAAGTAGTTACTAGGCTTATATTAATTGAAATAAGAGTATATATGGAAAACCTAGTTTAATAAGGGGCAAAATGGGAAGAAAGACCAAACAAAAGGGGCTTGAATTAAGAAGAAGAAAAAGACAGCAGAGAAAACATGGGAAAGAGAGAAGAGAAGAGAAAAATCGTGGGAGAGGAGAGAAAGGAGAAAATCGTGAGAGAGAAAAAGGAAGAAGAAGCAAAAGAAAAGGAAATTAAGCTTGTTAAGGTAAGTTAATCATCTTCTATTCTTGCTTATTAAAGAAATAGGTTGTGTTGAGAATGAAGGGATTAAATAGAGAATGCGTGTTGTGTTGGAAGAAGATAATTTAAGGGAACCCATTTGATTTTAAGGTTTCTAAACTAGGTGTTGGTCTTTCTAACTTAGATAGACCATGTGTAAGTTAGTGTTAAGCTCAATTTAGCAATTATTTCATTTTTATGATTTTGAAGTTTTACGGATTTTATTGAAAATTAGATTGAATGGGAAATTTGGTTTATTTAGGAATCAAAAAAATCCAATCCAAGAGCAAGAGGAAAGGCAAGCTTGACTTTGATTTTGCAAGCCAATTAAGTGGGTAATTTATTCATAATTGTTGTGTAATATAAGCAAAATGCCTTGTATATGTATTGTGAGCTAAAATGGCTTGTTTTAAATTATTGTGATGTGAAAAATGCATTATGATGTATGACATTTTGATAAAATTGAATTGTGAGTATGATCATGCTATACCTTGGAATTGTGTCATAGCATTTTGAATAAATGGAAAGAAGAAAAAGCATGAGAATATGAATTTGTGATTGATTAAATTGAGCATGAGAGTTGATTGTGTTTGGGCAAGAGAGGAACCGTTTCGTAGTCACATGCATGTCAACATAAAGTCTTCTCTCTGTTGCCCGCTTCTGGCATACGAGATCCGAAAGGTGGATTCATTTCGTTCATAGTGTAAACTTTAGTTTCTCCATTTTGTTCCACAAAAACCTTAAGCCATTTGTTCGTGCATTTGCATTTTGATATGTTAAGTTATGATAAAATTTGTATGTTATGCTTTGATAATAAATTACATCCAATATGTTTTATATGATGATGTATTAAACTATGAGTTGTGAATTGGAATTGTGAATGTTGAACTTACATTGCTAGGGTAAGATAAAACGATAAAACGAGTATGCCTATATTGATTATGTGGCTCGTTTCTAATGGCTATAAATATATTAGCTATTGAGCTATGTATCTCAACCCATCATTTTTCCACTCGTTAGGTGCAGAACGAGAAGATTAGCGATCCTTGCAAGGCACTCAAAAACTCTAAGATAGCTAGAAATCTTTTGTACTAAGTTAGTGACTGGACTTTTAGATAGCTTTATAAGCATATCAAACAATGAGCATTCAACGTATTTTGTATCTTGTGTTAAGCCTCTGATGTAATGTTGATATGTAATTAAAGTTATGTATGAACTTCATTTTGATTTAGAAATGAATTGAGAATTGAAGAAGTTTCTGATGTGTATGTGCATATTTCTCTTGTAGTTGTACATTTCATATTTCAAGTCTTCCATAGGGGGAAAATTATGTATTAAATTTAGGGAGAAAACGGGATTAATCTACGCTGAATTAGACAAAGTGGTCCTCTTGGAATTTGTAGTTTATCCTCTTAACTTTCTAACAGTATAAAGTATGCAAATTTTGGATATCAAAGTTGAGAGGTATGATCATGATAAGTGGTGATGCTACATGGGATGTATACATAGGACAGCTATGGTAAATGCGGAGAATTAGTAGTTTTGATAAATCAAATCTAGAGGATTTAAGGAAACAAGGTTGGATGTTGAACTAATGTGAAGTGATATTGTACTAGGAGAGGTGAATTTGAGATGATTTTGAGTGAAAGTAATGTTAGAAAGGATGTAGGAACCATTAGAGAGGCCTTGGAGGGGTTTGGGCATCCCTTATGTCTATTAGATGGACTTTAGGTCCGTTAAAAGGGCCTTCTCGAGTTTATAAGGACCCCCAGCATCGCCCATGTCCGTTTAAAGGACCTTCTCGGATCTGGAATGGCCCCCAACGCTATGTATGTCCATTAGGCAGACATGTATGTCCGTTTAACGGACATACACTGTACACTTTTAGGAGATTGAGTTTTTGACCTTCTAAATGATAGAATCTCTCTTCAAGATCTTCACAAAATTTGTAGATCTCAAAGTCCTCTTTAAAACCATAAAAAATGATTATAATCCGACATCTCTAGTGAAAGTTATGCTAATTGTCCCAAGATAGGTACAATATGATTGAGGATATATTCATGTTTGATTCTTTTGGCCATAACTTTATCATCCGACCTCCAAATGAAATGATTCTTAAAGCAATAAATTCCTAACACATTTTTCTATCTCTCCACAAAAATTGATAGCCTTTGATGTTGAGTTCAAAAATATTGATGGAAAGAAAGTGAGGGTTCATCGAAATAACCCTACAGGGTATTCCACTCACGTTTTATGACTTTGAATAGTTGGACTCCGGAAGCGAAGTCTAATAAGATTACTGGCTGTCAAATCAAGGCTCACTGTGTGATTGATTTTCGTTTCAAGTTCTCTCTTCTACTGGGCTCTCTTGGGATGCCCCAATCTTGGAGATTATACATTCTGGTGAGTGGACTAAGGGGAGCAGTGAGCTGCATGAGGTTTAGGACTCTATCTATCTTTGACCTCATGCCTAGCACTCAGATAGTTGGGTTTAGACTAGCCACTCATTTGGGGTCTTTTCAATTGACTTTGCATGGAACCTTATCCGAGCTCGTCGACCAGTGGATCTGATCCACCATCTATTATGGTTTCCAGGGCATATCCTATGACATTCTTTCATCCTATGGTTCGCTTCGTAGGGACGACTCTGGACTATTGACAGTCTCCAGCTATTTGGAGTTTTATCATACTCGACTTGTGTCTTATGTAGCTCCTTTGCTGAGACATATGATCACCTTTTATTCCAATGCAGGTTCTCCTCCTTCGTCTGGGATTCTCTCTCTACGAAGACTTCCACTGCTTGGGCCTCAATTTCTTGGTCTCATCTCCTTTAATGGGCTTCTTCCACCCATCTTAGCCGGCAGAAGGACTTCAAGCATATTTTGTCATAGTTAGCTCTTTTTGCCACCGTTTATTTTCTTTGGTATGAGAAGAACAACCGTATTTTCAACAACCATCATCGTTCACCTCATGACATTATTGTGGACATCACCAATCTTATTTGCTCTCATCTTTTTCGCCTCGAGACTCGATTTTAAATACCTGAACTTCGTCAACATATCTGGAAGCTGCCTACTTAGATTTGTATTGAGGACCCTTATGGCTTGTTCACTTTGTATATATTTTCTTATTTGAAAGCCTCCTTTGGTCTCTTTGGTTTTGTTTGTATTTGAACCTCCCTTTTTTATATTTATAAATTTTTATTCACTTTAAAAAAAAGATAAGATTGTGATCTTAGTTAGTAAATTAGGATTCTAGCTTAGTCATCTAGAGATGTCTATAAATAGCTCATTTGAGTCTTACTCTTTTTAACAGTGAGTGTAAGAGACATTTAGAGACTGAGAGTATTCCTTTTGATATTTTTAGGAAAATAACAAAGGTTGGTTTTTTAGCCTATCTTTTTTTTTTTTGTTCTTATTGTTGTTATGATTATTTAATTCTTTCGTAACTTTCTTACAATGGTATGAGATGAAATATTGCAAAGGTCAGTGAGGTGTTCAAGAGTTGATCGACGATCACGGAACAAAGTTGAATCTTATTTTAACATAACTAAGAGAGATTACTATGCGAAGGGGTTGGCGTCTTTTGTGGGATAAGTTCGTGGTTGAAGGTAAATTAACTTTTTGAAACAGTTACGATGGCGTATATAGGATGGATGATTTCTATTGTTAAATGTTATCGGAAGACGTGCGCAGAAATTGATTGTTATAGTCGCTTGGCAGCCTATCCACTGTCCGTATAACACGTTCGGAAACCCAAGAAGTTGATTTGATATTGGAACTTAAAAACGACTTACTAGTGATATATTTGTCGTTAGTGTCTGCATCTTCCACGTGGAGTTGTCTTTCTATTCGCCTTTATTCCATGTCAGGATTGTGCACGTCCCTTCTGTACCCATTGTCCCTCTACACACAGTACAAGAAGGGAGGATCTACCACAACGCACTGATAGATTGCAAAGCTTTATACAGTTGATACGACTCTTCTCTAACAAATTTAAAGGCTCAGCCACTCGAGATGTTTTGATAAGGCTGATGCTTTAGCTACATGTCTGGCCTGGATTGGCATAAAAAATCTTTTATGATTACTGATTTGATATCTTATGCTGAAATCCATGAATACGACTTTTAGATTTCTCATGTTTTTAGTTAGCACTTAATCTCTTATTCTGTCACGAAGATTTTGGTATGGATCTACGATTAATCAATGATAATCACATTCAAAATGTCCATGGCTTTGTTACAGGAGGCTGTAAGCATAGAGATAACTATCGCCTTCACGAATCAGAATCAGCTGCATTTTCGTTGTTGGCGTGGCGAACATATTGTATTAGCAGCTCCATGTTGAAGTAGGAAGATCCACCTTTTTCAATGGCCCTCTTAGCCACGTCTCCGAATGCTTTTGCTCTTCTTATTCTTTCCTCTGCCTCTTCACCTTTCTCCATTAGTTGGAGTATGGCATTACTGACCTGCTCTCTGCTCATCACCAACCCAGATTTCTCTTCCATTCCCCATGTCACTGCAGCCTCAATGCCAACACTAACGCCTGTACAAAGCACTTCCACTACCAGCTTCTCGTTCAGGAATTGCTCTGCAAACAATGGGCAAGTTACCATTGGCACGCCAGCAGAAACCCCTTCGAGTGTTGAGTTCCATCCGCAATGTGTCAAGAAACCTCCTATGGAAGGATGAGACAAGATCAAAACTTGCGGAGCCCAACCTCGGATCAGAAATCCTCTATCTTTGGTCCTTCGTTCAAAGCCTTCCTCCACAATCCACTTGTGCAATCCCTCTGATTTTTGACCTCCTCTGATCACCCAAATGAAAGGTCGGTTTGAAGCTTCCAATCCCAAGCCAAGTTCCACAAGTTGTGAGGTTGTGAGACCACAAATGCTACCAAGACAAGCGTATATTACCGATCCGGGTTCCCACAGGTCAAGCCATTTCAAGCACTCAATTTCGTCTGCAGAAGCCTTTTCACCTCTCTCAACTTTTTCTGACGTTAATTTGTTGAAAGCCGAAACCGGACCGACACACCAAACTTTATCTCCTTTGACTTTTTTATATTCCTTCACATACTCAGTTTCCAGCTCTTCGAAAGTATTAACAACGATCCCGTCTGAGATTACTTCTGTTGCTCTAATACTGTCTCTGACATCCGTCAAGTCCGAGGACCCAGGACCAGGATTAAGGCTTTCGGGCAGCTTGGCTCTTGTCAATTCTATAAGATGAGGCATGTCGGGGACCAGAAAAGGCTCAAACTTGGAGGGCCTCAGATGCACTTTGGACACTTCAAGCTTCTGCGTGCAAGCGAAAGCAAAACATCCCATTGCATCAAAAAAGATCCTAGGAATGCGAAACTTGAGAGCTGTGTTAACTGTCCAGGGAAGGTTCTTGCCTGAGATTATGCAGTTTGGCCTTGGTCGCAGCGAATCGAACTCTTCTTCAAACTGCCGTTGCAACATACTTGAAGCATTGAAGAAGTTCCTTATTAAGTTACGTGATGGAAGTTTGTCCATGTTCTCACACCCCTCTGGCAAGCCATATTCAGTTGCTGGAAATTGGAGTTGAAGCAGTTGTATCTTAAGACCAGACTTATTGGCACGCCCTATTGTTGAGCTAATTTTGATGGCATTCAGAGGCGTTGTTACTATGGTAACAATCGTTCCATGGTCAGCCAAAAGCTTGGCCATATCTGTCATTGGTATAAGGTGGCCTGGAGACATCAAAGGTATCAAAACAAAGTGAAGTTGATTAGGCTGCGAAGCCATGGTTACTGGATTGGAGTAAGGAGTGGGGTTATGACCTTGGTTGGAGATTTGAGTTTCAGTGAGTTGGTAAGTATTAAAGAAAATTATTTGGTAAGTTTCAGGCTGTGTCTCTTGTTTGATTCCTGATCGTAGCCATATATAATAATGAGCATCAGCCATGCATGTGACAGAAGGGGCCGGACGGTTTAAGATGAATATGGTTTTTATTTTTATTTTCTATTTTATTTTGCCACCACCAAACATGTACATATTATGCCCATCATGACGTTCAGATAGTGCGAAAAACTCATATATCACCACCACAAAACTGTGGAAGCTTGTCTTTTTCCTCTATAGCATGTCCAGCGGCTAAAAATCACCCATCACCATCAATCTTGCAACTGTGCCTTGACTACTCTGCTTTCATTTCATATAATCAGGTTCGTCTTATTACACCACCTTGGAAAAACTAATTGATATCAGAACATTGTTATACAGTACCCTGATTATCAAACTTAATGAAAAATGCATACCTTTTATGTTTTTACCAGTCTTTGACATTCGTATATTGGATTGCACCGGTTCATAGTTGACAATGTAGGAAAAAAGAAATGCTTTCCGTCTGTGGAAATACCCAGTAGCCAGACTACAATCAACACTTAAAACGATGTCTTAGAATCAATAGGCTGCTTGGAGTCAGGTCATGCAACAAGTTAAAGGCGCCGCCTTAGAGATAAACTCTAGTGCTGATATTTCTAGTTTTCTTCTTCTAGACCATTCGTGGCTCTTTTCTCCCTCGGGAACACACTTCAGTCAAAAACCTTTATCCGTCCCACTTCGTAGTGTAGTATTGCTTCATGGATGACGATGCCTACATGCTAACAAAATTGTGCATGGGCAAGGGGTAGGAGATGCTTGTATATATATGAAAATCCATCTCCATAGCTGCCGTAACTATTCTTGTGATTTGAACAACAGAAAATTGTTCTGTTCTTATTGCGCAATAGAGCAGGTGACAACCTGTCTTTTGTCTCATTAGAAAAATTGAGCAAGGAACAATAAACAAATAGCTAAAACCGACAAAGGAAAAAACCAAGCAAGAGCTGGATTGCCATTCTGAAGCAGTGGAAGTCAACTTAAATGTCTGCATCTTAAGGTTACCTACCTATTTCAAACTACAAATTGATTTCTTTAAGATATAGCTCTGAAGAACAGAAACTTCGTGAAATGTTAATGAAAGACAGCATTCCCTCTTGTGGATAAATTTTAAAAAAGGGTTGCTATCAAAATAATGGAACTTCCACGCCCACCATCATCCTCTATTCAACCATACAGGGAAGGTAGCGCATTACTTGACAGAACTGTGCATTCCACAAAGTGGTAAATTACAAGCATTATGATTAACTAGCATCATTACACATGTACATGAACAGAAAGCTGTACACAATGATAGAAATTTAGCTTTATGATTATTATAATCAAATTTCTAAACACTCATTAATCAACCACAATTACACGCGGATTGAATAAACAATAATATATGTACAAATAAGAACACTAACCTTGATCTATTGCACAACGGAAGCATAAACAACAAAACTTGATAGATTTGTGTTCTTCCAAGCCTAGATCCAGAAACCGAATAAAATCTCCTTATGGAACAGAGAAAACCAATGCAACCTTTTTTCTTCAGAGGAATGTCAAAAAGTGTATCTGGCTTGGGGACCACAACCCTTTTATAGTCAGTTTTGACTTACGGGCCATTGTGGGTTCATTAACTATAATGACTCGTAATGGGCTTCAACACATCAGACCCATACTAATAATTAATTAATATTTTTATAGGTCCTATTAATTTCCTAAAGTTAGATCACATTTGATTAGGCTTATAACCGAGATAGAAATCTACATACATATATTTATACACGTGACCTATAAAATTCTAACAATCTTCTACTTGGGCTAAGTGTGCTTCTAGATAATGTACATAGAAGCAAACTTAAAGTGCGTAAACTTGCTATTTCATTCCAGAAATATACCAAAACAATCTGGTCTATCAATTTTACTAGTGTAGGATCAAAGCGGCCTTTGTCATCTAATTATGTGACTAAACCGAACAATTGTCACAAAACCAGCAGAATCAATGACATAGATCAAGTATGGATGCATAGCATGGAAGTTACATGTGATCATAATCATGCCTATTTCCAACTGGTCCAAAATTTGACTCGGAGAGTCTCAAAACATTTTCTAGCCTTACGCAATACCGCAACAGAAAGCAAATTCTATATGTTCAGAATTTTCAGATAAACATGAAATTCATTAAATTTCATAAATCAAAACCTGTACAGAAAGATAACTTTAGACCTTAAAAACTTAAACCTTAAAATATAAACTTTAGATGTCAAAGAACATAAATAGAAGTAAAAGATTAACTCCCACTAAAGTGACATGTCTAATAGACCCACTACACCCATATTGGCCACATGTACATGAAACACTAAAGGTGGCAACCCTTTGGTGAGGGGATCTGCGATATTGGAGCTTGTACCAATATGTTCTATAGACACTTGAAGATTCTGAACCCTTTTTTTCATAGCCAAATACTTGATGTCGATATGCTTTAATTTCGACGAACTTCAGCTATTATTTAAATTCAGTACAGCAGCTTCATTATCACAATAAATCTTTAATGATCTTTTCATATCATCAACCATTTGCAACCCAGTGATAAAGTTTCGCAACCATATTATATGACGCGATGCTTCATAGCAAGCTATACATTCTACCTCCATAGTAGAAGAAGCTATAAGTTTTTGTTTTTCAAACAGCTCCTCCACCCACCATGAAAACATAACCTGAGGTGGATCTTTTGCTATCTAAGGATCCAGCATGATCAGAGTCGATGTATCCAACGATTTCCAATTGCTTTGACCTTCTGTATGTGAGCATATAGTCCTTTTTTCTTTGTAAATATCTCATAACCTGTTTTGCTGCTTTCCAGTGATCCACTCCTGAGTTACTTAAATATCTGCGCACTATCCCCATTATGAACACTATATCCAGACACGTACATACTTGTGCATACATGAGACTCCCTACAACTGAAGCATAGGGATTTTATCCATGTCATCTTTCTGTGTGTTCAATATAGGACATTGGAGCAAACTAAACTTATCACCCTTTGAAATAGGAGTGTCTTCCGGTGCACAATTCTACATGCCATATTAGCTTAGCACATTATCAATATAGGAATTTTAAGATAAACCAAGTATATCTTCTTTACGATCCTGGTGGATCTGTATACCCAAGACAAAAGATGTCAAACCAAGATCTTTCATTTCAAAATTCTTTGACAGAAATTTCTCGGTTTCATGCAATAGACCCATATCACTGCTTGCCAGTAGAATATCATCTACATATAGCATCAGGATAATAAATTTGCTCCCACTGAACTTGATATATATGCACTGATCAACGATATTTTCCTTAAAACTAAACAAGGTTATCACTTGATCAAATTTCAGGTACCATTGACGGGATGCCTGCTTTAAACCATATATGGACTTCTTAAGTTCACAAACAAGATGCGTTGAATCATTGGATTCAAAGTTCTCTGGTTGCACCATGTATATTGTTTCATCAATGTTTCCATTGAGAAACGTTGTCTTTATGTCCATTTGATGTAGCTCGAGATTACAATGAGCTACAAGTGCCATAATGATTCTAAAAGAGTCCTTTGTTGAAACTGGAGAAAAGGTCTCTTCATAATCATTATCTTCCTTCTGAGTGAAGCTTTTGGCGAATAAGCGTGCCTTATATCTTTCAATGTTACCACGTGAGTCCCTTTTGGTTTTAAATATCCATTTTCAACCAATCGGTTTCGCTCCTTTAGACAACTTGACAAGATCTCAAACACCATTGTCTGCCATTGACTTCATCTCCTCCTTTATGGCTTCAATCCACTTATCAGAGTTTGAACATGATTTGGCTTGACTTACAGATGTCGGATCATCCTCCACCCCAACGTCAAATTCATGTTCATTGAGATATACAAAGTAGTCATCTAATATTGTACTTCTCCTTTCTTTAGTGGATCTCCTAATAGGCACTTCTAATTGAGGTTCATTGCCTTGAACAGGCAATGTTTCCTGATTAACAGTAGGAGGTATGGCAGGTAAAATTGTGTTTTCAACATTATCCTAATTTACAATTTAAATAGTGTCAGGTATGGTTAACCTATCACTTTCAATTGTAACTGTAGTGGGAATGTTAACACACTCTTCTGTAAACATAATATCTTTGTTTTGATTACTCCCACTGTAGTCAACATCCTCAATAAATTTGGCATTCCTTCTTTCAAAAAAGGATCTAGTGGAGGGATTATAGAACTTGAAACCCCTCAATTTTTTCAGGTAACCTACAAAGTAGTAACTAATAGTTCTTGAGTCCAATTTCTTTTCATTCGACCTATAAGACCTAGCCTCAGTTGGACAACCCCAGACATGTAAGTGCCTAATACTAGGCTTCTTACCTATCCACAGCTCGTATGGGGTTTTAGTTACTACTTTGCTAGGAACTCAGTTTAGGATATAAACTGTAGTTTTAAGTGCTTCGCCCCAAAGTGATTCTAGTAAAGAAGAATGACTAATCATACTTCTCACCATATCCTTAAGAGTTCGGTTTCTTCTTTCAACCACACCATTTTGATTGGGAGTTCCAGGCATGGTGTACTGAGCAACTATACCATACTCAGTCAAATTTTGGCGAAGGGTCCTTGACGTTATTCACCTGATCTATCATATCTGCCATAGTATTCACCACCACGGTCAAACCTAACAGCTTTTATTTTCTTGCTTAGTTGATTTTCAACTTCAGCTTTGAAATTCTTGAACACATCTAAGGACTGTGACTTCTCATGAATTAAGTACAAATAACCATAGCGAGAGTAATCGTCTATGAAACTAATAAAGTATTATTGTCTATTCTATGAAGTCGTAGGGAACGGAGCACACATATCTGTATGAATTAGTTCTAATAGTTCATTACTCCTGTTTGCACCTATTTTCCTTATGTGTGTTTGTTTTCCCTTTATACATTCTATGCAGACCTCAAGATCTAATAAATCAAGGGAATTGAGAATTTCTTTAGACACAAGTCTTTGTATTCTCTGTTTAGAGATGTTACCTAATCTCTTATGCCACAACATTGATAAAGTCTCATTAGTTATGCTTCTTTTAATACCAATGTTACTTAAGTGCAGGTTTTCATAATGATTAGTTGTCTTAGAATCCAATTTGTATAGTTTGTCAACACGAGTGCCGGTTGCTACAACTTGAGAATTTAGAGAAACAACACATTTACCATTTCCAAATAGACAAAAGTAACCAGAGTTGTCCAAATTAGAAACATAAATTAAATTCCATCTAAACGACAATACAACAAAAGTTTCATCTAAATCCAAAGAAACACCAGACTCTAACTGAATTCTAAAATAACCAATAGCTTCAACAACAGTCGTGTTGCCATTTCCCGCATAGATGTATTTTTCACCATCAATTGGCTTTCAACTCCTGAGGTAATTCTGCATAGTGACACTTATGTGAGTGGTAGCAATGGTATCCATCCACCAAGTGTCAATTCGTACTAAAGCCAAATTAACTTCAAAATAAACAAAGTTGAGAAATATACCTTTCTTAACACGCCAATTAGTGTACTTGGTACATTCTTTCTACACATGACTCGATTTCTTACAAAAGAAGCATAGAGCAACCGTATTCTGTTTCTTTTGTGCACCTTGCACTATTCTAGAATTTGTTGTTTCTTTACCTTTATTCCTTCTCCTTTTATTGGAATTTCCCTAAGAAGTTGTTGTTAATTGAGCACTTTCAGTCTTCTCTTGTTTCAGCCCCTCCCCTTCTTGCACACATTAAGCTATAAGCTCATTTAGAGTCCATTTCTCCTTTTGATTATTGGTGGAGACTTTGAACTGACTGAATTGTGCAAGAAGGGAAATCAAAACTAAGTGCACAAGTATGTCATCAGACAACTTTAACTTAAGTGCCCTAAGCCTTGTGACAAGATTAGACATTTCCATTATATACTCCCTAATGTTGCCTTTTCTTTTATAGCGTATTGAAACAAGCTTGGTCAACACAATGTTTGTTTCGACCTTTTTATTTGCAGTGAATCGCTCAGAAATTTGTTTAAGGAAACTCTTAGCATCAGTCTCATCAGGAATTCCACCTCTTATGGAGTTCGGAATGGAATGTTTCATGATCATCATACTTATGTGGATTGAACGTTCCCACTTCTCGTATACAATTATCTTATCAGTGATGCTGGTGCTGGTCAGAGCTGCGGGACGTTCAAATCTGAATGCAAAGTCTAAATCCATGCAGCCAAGCACAATCATTATGTGCTTATTCCATTTCTTGAAGTTTATGCCATTGAGCATGGGAATATTGTTCATGTTGGTAGAAATTGATGACACTTTAAGCAAAGAAGCAAAACAAAATGTTCACGATTAGTCAAGAAGTTAAGAAGCCAAAATAAAACATTTATAACAGGGGTGATTACAAGATACCTAACACAACATTATTATTCAATATTTGGACAGAAATAATAATTTGTAAGTGGTACTTTTGGTCGTAATAAAAATATTGAAACTAAAACAGCCTAACAATGTGCCTTTCTTTGGACCAACGCATTGCCAACATGTTATGCCATATACTTCACATAATTTAATACTACCCATCGTACTAAAATAACCTTCCTTTGGGTCGATTATTTTGCAGTGATGTTATAAAAATTTACTTACTATCTGGCCAAAATAACTTTCCTTTAGGTCAATTATTTCGCATAGATATGAAATTAAATTACCAGTCATTCAGCAAAATAATCTTCCTTTGGTCTGATTATTCCGCATAGATAAAACATGCATTCTCATTCTAAATTAATAAACTTTACTTAATAGAGGTTACTTTGGCAATATATTGGTTCAATCTATTTAATTCAAAATGATAAGTACCTAAAGTTTAGAAAAAATCAGGTAATTTAATTGTAATTAAAAATCGACAATTAATTAACCCCAAATTTTGACTTCAATTAAATAGTACAGAATTCTGACCTTAGTCCGTAATAATATAATATAACAGTGGAAGACTTAATATTTTATATATGTATAAAATTATTTCATTTAAACTTTAGATTATATATAAAATGAAACATGAGTCCACAGTTAAATTAAGTCCAAATGACTAACCCAAACCCATACAGCCATCATGCTCGGCCCACCAAGATAATTAACATATTCTAAGCTCAAACGGTGGTATGCATGGGCTAGCTTAGCAATAAAGCGCAAGCCTCTTAAGTCTTTTGTTGTGGGTTCGATTCCTACGTACACACAAAAGAGGAAAACAATTTCAATCATCAGGGTGGGCTGCTAACTGGTGCATGCAGTTTCTCTGGTGCGTGAACGCACGCACCAGAGAAACTGACGCTATGCAGAAATAATGCAAGCGTCAGAGAAAAGGTATAACGAATGCAGAAACGGTCAGAGAGTTATCCCTAACCTCTGACGGGTCATAGACTCGCTTCGGAGGACTTGAATACAAAAAAGGGGTCTGTCAAAACATTTTATACTAGATTTTTAATGATTATTAGTGTGATTTCATCATTTTTATAGTCAAAATTTCATTTCTTGACCAGATGAAACATTATTTCGACACCAACAATTTTATTTACCAGTTTTCTAATCAATTTCAAACCAAGATAATCAAAAAATTTCAACCTAAAAGTTTTCTCTCAGCCTTGAATAATTAAGAAAAATAGTAATAATTCAAAAAATGGTTTAATCACTCAGATGAAGTGTATCGAAGAAATAAAATTTTGTTTACACTAAAATTTCAATTGATAAATCTGTAATTCATTTCCACCACCGTAAACATGCTAAATGGAGTGAAAATGAAACTAAATATCGTGTTTAAACAATCTGATACTACTTTATAAGCTTTATGATTATTATAATCAAATTTCTAAACACTCATTAATCAACCAAATTCACACACAGATCGAATAAACAATGATATATGTTCAAATAAGAACACTGACATTGATTTATTGCACAACAGAAGCGTAAATAGCAAAACTTGATGGATTTGTGTTCTTTCAAGCCTAAATTTAAAAACCAAATGAATTCTCCTTATGAAAAAAAGAAAACTGACGAAACCTTTTTCTTAGAGGAATGTCAAAAAGTGTATCTGGTTTGGGGATCATAACCTTTTTATAGTCAGTTTTGATTTACGGGCTATTGTGGGTTCATTAATCATAATGACTCGTAATGAGCTTTTACACATCAGGCTCATACTAATAATTAATTAATATTTTTGTAGGCCTAATTAATTTACTAAAATTAGATCACATTTTATTAGGCTTATAACCGAGATAGAAATCTACGTACAAATATTTATACACGTGGCCCATAAAATTCTAACGCATACACCTTGAGAGTTCTTGTTACTTACAAGATTTACATGTCGTACTTCACTAATATAAAATAATCTATGACCCCGTTTGGTTGGCGAGAAAGTAAAGTAAATTTGGAATATGATTCCTCGGAAAATAAATGTATGGAAAATAAAGATAATCACACGTTTGGATACTTATAAAAATTCTAATAGGAAAGTTAGGTGGATTCTTATTATAGTGTTTGATATGCAAGAGTATTTTATGAAATGTAACTTAATTTTAACTTGTGTTTCCAATTATATCCCTACAAATCGAATAAAAATTGAAATCGTTAAATAAGGAAAATATAAACCTAAAGATTGTCGATTGAAATTTTTAAACAAAAATATTCAAAATCTTATTAACGGAAGAATAATAAAAATAGTTGAAGACAATATTATGAATACCAGTGTACGAAATAAAGGGTGGGTCGTATCAGGTTTAAATACCGGTCGGTACCGGTCTGTTTCAGATAGTACTGAAATACCGATCAAATACGGACCAATACCAAAAAAATTTTAAAAATAGGATGAATTTTTTGCAAAATTTTAAAAAAATTTTAAAATTGCCGTGCCGTCACTACCTCCCTCTTATCTCTCCATCCCCCTTTTTCTTCAAAGTTTTTTTAATTAATTATTTTATTTATTTTAACTTTTATAATTATTATGAATTTTTAATTTTGCTTTTAAAATAATAATAAATATTTTTATTACTAATAATAATTATAAAATAAATAAAACTTTAAATAAATTATTTTTATTTAAATTTATTTTAATATTTATATAATATTTATTAATAAAGTATTAATAAAAATATTTTATTTTTTAAAATAAATAATTTAAATTTTTTTTTATAAATCAATATTTATTTTATATATTTTTAATTATAAAATTAAAATTTATTTGAAATTTATATCTTTTTAAAAATATTGTTTAATTTTAATTATATTTATTAATAATTATTAAATTAAAAATTAAATTAAAATTGTGATTATTATTTATTATTATAATTTTTAGAGATATGGTTAAAAACATACAGTACAACTGTATAATATAACAATGGACTATTTGTAATTTTAAAAAAAAATTAGGGGCTATTTCATAAGTTTAAAAAATTCAATACCAAGTTCGATACGGTATTTGTAACATTGGTTGAAAAGGAGGTAGAATTTTATAAAAGAGTTATCATAGAGTTAAAAAAAAGGAATGGTTAAATTGGCTAATATATTTTTTAAATTAAATCCTTAAGGGAAGTAAATTAAATACTAAGGGAGCGTTAAGATTTAGAATTCAAGTAAAGTACTACTATTTTTTCAAATTGAGAAAATTTTTATCTTCTTAATTACTAAAAAATTAAACCAAAAGTAATAATATAAATTAAAAAAAATTACTTTAACCCACGTCAACCAAACAGGGCGAGTATACTTTCTGGATTAAAGATTTCATAAACAATTGACTCCCAGTCATGATCAATCGAGTCACTTCCGTCTTAATGTTTTTTTCATCATCTTCCTGGTGCTGGTTCCGAGACTAAGAATCATGGCCTCTGCTACTTGATTCAACTCGATCAAGTCTAATCATTCTCCCCAGGAAAGAGAACTAGTTGATTTGAGTAACAGGGCAAGGGCAGAATAGAAGAGCTTGTTGCTCCAACTAACACATTTATTGATGGAATCATCTTCCCCAGCACCAAGAAGATAGATACCTGTCATATACCTGTTCTTGAGGAAGCATTTGTAGCGGAGTGCCAAAATGCGTTGATCATCTGAGAGTGACAGCACGTTGCTAATAAAATAAATAGCAGTTGCCTGTATTACAGTGCCACTGTGCATCAGAAGCCTCAAATATAAAAAATGTAAAGAATACCAAGGTGGGATAAGCATCTATCAACTGATGAGATACCTTGTCTCTAGACTAGAAAACAACAACAATTGCTACTACATCGATCGTATACTATCTTAATGAAAAACAAAAAATAGCAAGGCTCTTGATTAGAGAGAAATAAAAATTAGAAAATATGGGAGGGAAAACTTACCAGAAGAAAGAATTTAGCTCTCTGAGCTGGAAGAATACATAAATTGAAGATGGGAAACGAAGAGATTTGGAAAGAAAAGATTTAAAGAATATGCTTTCACCTCGACCAAAATAGTTCAAAGGTACAAGCTAATGATACTTTATTTTATTTCTTTATATAACAATAATTTAAATTTCTTGAAAGATGTTATTTGGTTATGTTAATTGAAATTATTTCTTTTGTTTTGACTATATTTTGATGCTTTAATAAGAAAATTAATATTTGTTTTATTTTAGGATGTAACGCATGAAGATTGCATCAAATTGATGCATCATTAGTCAAAATCATAATTTTTTAAAAAAGCAGACAGATTATTGCAGGAATAAGACGAGATCACGCCTAATGCTAGATTTACCTCAAAGTTCATTTAATTAGGAAACTTATTTATATCCCTATTATATAAGAATTTGGATTTGTTTTAGATAGGAATGCAAGATAGAAGGAGGTTAGGTTTTGAAAAGAAAAAGAAAAAAAAACACGTCTAACACCTCTCCAAATCATTCTATTCCATTTTAAAGTAGTTTTCCCTCAATTTTTCATCTTTTTTTCTATTTTTAGTGTTGAAATATAAGTTATGTATGGCTAAATCTAAATATTCTGATTCAAGAAGATTCAAAACTCTAATTGTAACTTTATGAGGTTTTGTTCTAAACTTAGATTTTTATTTTAATTCAAGAATTCCATATTTTGTATCCTTATATTTTATAAATAATTAATATTGATTGAACAAACAATTTAATTTAATGTTGATTATATAACTATCCATGAATTCAGTGATATGTAATTGTCATAAAGGATTGATACAAGTAGCAAATAAATTATTTACAAAGTTACAAATTTAACTTATGAGAAAAAAAACTAAATTGAATAGTTGTAGCTATCCCAATTAATTAATTTAGGGTTTAGTCGTTTTCACTAAACTTATTTTATCATTTAATTGATATAGAATGCTACTATACCAAATATATTGATGATAAGTTTTGGTTTGAATATTGAGTATGAAACCAATTAATTTAGAAAATTTTGAGACTTATTATGACTATCCTAATATATTTCGGACTAACTGCTTGAATTGTGCAAATTATTCTTTTTAAATCAATGATCGATGTTATAATTGGATAAGATATTTACCTTGCATAGGAGGTAAGAATTGTTAAATTTCTCACTTTTTATTTCAATTCTTTGCTAATTTAGTTAATTAATTAATTAATCATAAAGCCCCACCTTATTTTGTCAATTGAAATTAAGAAACCAGTTTTTAGTTCTTATAGGATTCGATCTGGTTCCACAACTACTACAAGAGTTTAGAGAATTGGAATTAATTTTGAGGGCCTTAACAATTTAATCAAAATTTTGATATCATTGTCAGGGAACTATTTTAAACGATAGTGCATCTTTTAAGGAAAGAGACTAAGCAAGGAAATGGTTATTTACCTCTAGAAGTGAAATTTGAGATAGATCCAATAATTAGTGAAGATTCTAATTTCCAAAAAGTTCAAGAAAAGATGACAAATCCTAACATTAGAACTTTGAGAGAGTTAGCGACATCAAATTTGAATCAATAACCCGTACGTATATGATTTCTAGACATTAAGTTAGATTTTGAATTGAAATTTGGTTTGATTCACTACTCCTTATTTTTTATGGTCTTGAAGGTAAATATCCATATAAACATTTGAAAGAATTTTGTGCTTTCTGCTTTGAAATGAAGTCATAAGAGTTGAAAGAAGAACAAATTAATTTCAGAGCCTTTCCATTCTCATTGAAAGGTAAGGCAAAGGATTGTCTATTTTATCTTCGCTCTAACTTAGTGACAAGATATTGTTGGATCGCCTATGGCCCAGGTATTCACAATACGCAACGGAATGAACCATACTACACAGCAAGAAGTATAATCGAAAATTATAACACGTGCAAAATTACCTTTTGACGCGGATTGGTACTTTTTTTTTTCAGATTTGTAGACGCTGCAGTGTGCGAACATCCTCTACCGATATCCACATGAGGATGAACGATCTGGGTAGCGGCTAATGTGTGCTAGCACGTTCCAAAAACCCTTTTTGAACGCCATACAATCTTTCTCTCGGAAGAAGAACGCAACTAAGTCTAGGTGGCTAGGGTTTTCGTCTCACCTCTTATGAGACATAAGTTTCTCTATTTATAGAGAAAACCTAATCTTTATTCCTATTAGGAATAAGAACATCATAATCCTAAACCCATTAGAATTATTGAAGCCCAATAAGTTTCGGCCCATATTATATCTCATA
>JANIJH010000004.1:58571626-58584437 GCA_024520975.1 Erythroxylum areolatum | reverse complement strand
TATCATGTATGGATTGGCATGTTGATTTGGATTTGTTGCTTCCGCTGCAAGTAATGATTTCTTAAAAGTTTTGAAATATACCGTTTTTCCAAACAAAGCATGTTTTCTTTTTCCGATCCAACATAGACTTTTTCAAGATTCCCAAGAAATTCTTATATTTCTTTCAGAAGCAAATGATTATTCATCTCCTTCTCACCTTCCGTGAATAGCCAGGACATTGAGGAATATCCAGAAATGCAGTTAGAGAATTAATCTGATTCTATCTCCGTTCGTTCTATTTGAAGAAAAAAAAGATCCTAAAGAATCGATCTTTCTTTTAGTTTTAATTGCTAAATCTCTCTTTAATTGATCAATGTGTGATATTCGAATCCTCTTTACTAATAGAATCAAAATGATCTCTAGATTGATCAAAGATGTTTTTGTTGGTATTGATCCAAATTTAGATGCTCAAGTAATTTATTGCTATTATTTAATTAATATGGAATGTTATCATACACAATCAATTAATGGTAAGGTTTTTTTTTAAATATTGAGAATCAATTAATTTAAGAAAATTTAACACTTTTTATGACTATCTTAATATGTTTTGAACTAGCTGTTTAAATTATAGAAATTATTCTTTTTAAATCAATAATCAATATTATAATTGAATGAGATATTTATCTTGCATTCAAGTTAAGTACCATTAAATTTATTACTTTTTATTGCAATTCTTTGTTAATTTAATTTATTAGTGAATTAATCATGAACTCCCACTTTTTACCAATTAAAATTAAAAAAAATAATTTTTAGTTCTATTGAGATTCAACCTAATTCCACAACTATTATAAAAGTTTAGAAAATTAAAATTAATTTTGAAGGCTTCCGATCAAAGTTTTCTTCCATCTGTATTTAGAATAAATCCTAACTATACCTTCTGCCTCATTAACCATTACCATTTGCAGTCATCAACACCATAGATAATCCTTGATCATGTATATTCTCTCTCACTTCTTTGAGCTCTAGTAGGGAGCAGAACAGGTAAATCTCGGAGATCATGAACATATTTTAGATGGGGGAGTTTGGTACAGTTCCCAGGGTTGGTTTCTGTTGGAAGCTTGTATGATGTTTTTGGAACATCAACAGGATTTTGTGTTTTCTGAAGCAGCTGCTTTCCACTTGGGAGGCCTCCTGTTCGTGTCTTCGCCGTCTGGGACACCCCTAACATTCTTTTCTACTGAATGTGGTTAGGCACGAAAGATCTATTCCCTTAGTGTCCAAGTATTTCCTTCTTGTTTCTCAATTTTCAGTTCATGAATTTGAAGGCATGCATACGTTGAATATCTGGCCAGAAGGATCTTCCAATATCTTTTTCTTGACAAGCGATAATTGTTGGGTTGATGCGTTGTCTTGTTAAAGCACCAATCAACTCTAGGTTTGAGAAAGCTGTGATCTAAACCAGTTATACTACTATGTATATATGTACACAGAACAAACAAATCAAAGATATAAACTTTTGAAATGCTAGGGTTCATGAAAGTAACTAATTAGCACTCAACTCAAAATGGGGAGCCTATAGGAGCTACAAGACCAAGGTGTCTCATTATCTTGAACCGGCGAACCTGTGTGACAGAATTCAGTGGAAAAGCACATTCCTGATAAGAAATGAATAAAAAACAATAACAACAACATCAGAGGTATGTTTACGTTCCGTAGGTGGTCTATCACTAGAGAAGCCTAAGTAAGGTCATGACTCACATCAAAACAGATTTCATGCTTTCGTTCCCTATCCACCTTTCCTCTTTTAGGGACATAACCTGTTGTTATACGTGAAAATGCCCATTTACCTGTTTTGGACAAGAAACAGAAATCATCATAACAAGGTAGGTAGTTTTTTAACGCATATCACCTCTGCAAAATAGAATCATACTAATCACAGACAGTAAATTCAAACTTGATATCAAGAAACCAGAAACATTCCTTCTTTACATCATTCTCTTAAGGAAAAATATCATTACTCCATTGATCTAATCTTGTCCACTGCAATAACTTAGCTCTTAGTGGTAACAAGAGCATCCATTTCTAGCTTCATGCATTAAACTAATCATCAAAACATCCACGTAGAAGTTTTTTTGCAAGAAATGCGAGTACTTCTTCTTTTATGGCAACAATGAGCATCATGCTATTTGTCTAACGTCAATATGTTCCGAATTCCAGAAAAATGTCACTTTACTGCTTTTCTTAGCATTGTGGAGTAAGCAAGTATATCAATGGAGAAATACATACCAGATGAGTTATTTGCTTCATAATGAGGTTTGGGTCCAATAGGGCTTCCGAGCAAGTCTCTTCGCACGCTTAAATCTTCCTTCCTTTCTAATTCCTAGTTAAAACCAACAAGCCATACAAATTGAATACAAAGTTAGTTTAATTTCAATAATTAAGCATCCAATAAAATAGTGCACTCCGATGCATACTTCTTTTTCCATAAGCTCACAGCTACTTTCTGAAAAGTGCTGGAAAGAGTTAACGGATCAGATTAAGCATAGACATAACACTCCCACACCAAATCCTGATATATATTTCATATAGTTCCAGACAGTCTACTTGTACTAATCTAAAATCAATCAGATTGTTTATTTTGCAATGAGCAACCTATGGCCAGACATCGAAAACATTGTTCTATGCAGAGCCCTATCCCTGCCTAATTTTTCCTAACAAGAAAAAATTGTAAAAGTTTCCAAAAGTGATGACACTGGATAGCAATTTGTTTCTTTTTGCAATATGGCTGGTTGGAAACAAAAATTATAGAATACTAGGATCCTCTAAATCTGTGGTAAGCACAGAAAACCAATCGTATGGGAATTCCAAGGGAGTTAACGGTAATGGGAATTGTCAAGGGATCTAGGGAAACAACCAATTCTCACATCTTCATGTTTCAACCCATCCCTGACCGGATCATCCCAGGCACTGAAAAACACATAACAATGTGGGTAAGGTTTCTGGAAAGAGAATGAAAGTCTCAAGTTTCCCACATTTCTCAGCTGTATGACAATAGAAAATTGAGAAGTGCACCTAAGGCAATGACTCCTATGGATTGAACAGATCATCACAAGTGATTTGGCTTTTTGACTTCTATATAGATGATTTTTCTCCAATCGTGTGAAATTGTCAAACATTGTTCACAAACTTATGATTACATCAAGGACCACAAACTTATGTCCAAAACGTACATGACATGAATATGAGCTAAATTTATGAGTGGACAAGATCCAAAATCAATCAGTACAAGAGAAAGAGTGTGCCAAAAGCTCCTAATTTAAATTTCACTCAAACTAAATCAGAAGCATATAGAAGTAATGAATGGCTAGCATCACAAGAATTTAACAACTTACTCCGTCAGGCAACTGCAGTTGGCAAGCTGATTCAGCACACACAATATTTTTTGGAGTACAAGAAATATTATTGCTTTCTTTGATTTGTAATTTCTTTGGGATAGATTCCGATGTCATGGCAGTAACCACTTTCTTTTTACTGACAAACAAAATCAAAGACACAATAGTCACACCAGGATCAAACTGCTCCACTGAGTTTGTGATGCATTCGACAGGATATACCTATTGCAAACAAGATCAGCTATAACTATTTGATGAACTGATTTGGCTTCTTCAACTTGGTCTCTGTAAAAATCTGATAGTGGCCTTGATCTTTCATCAGTGGATTTAGAGCATTGAACCAAAGGGTGCTTGAATGATTTTTCACTATTACTACTCTTATGGAAACCATTGACTGTCACACAGGACAAGCTTTTTCTAACGGAACCTGTGGATCAGATATTTAAAGACAACATTAATAGTTTGACCAATAATAGAATTTCCAACACAAAATATCAAGAATCTAAGAACCTAAAGGTCACACTAAGTTACGATGTGAGAAATATCATGTCAACACATGTAAGAGTAAAATAAAGAACAACCTAAGAGGTCTTATTCCAACCTACTCATCTTCTTCATGTTTCCCCACAACAGATATGTAAACAATGAATTAAGATAATACCCTTCACATCCTTGAGCAAAACCTTCAGCCCAATGCTAACTCAGTAGTTGTATATAAGCAGAAAGAAAATTTCAATAGAAGAGTACATTAAATTGGCCAACAAGTTATGTTAAGAAACACAATTAACACAATTCAGGGACGGATATAATTTCAGTTCAAATAAATCAATCAGAAAATTCAATAGGCAAAACTTCTCTCTTCATCATATAAATATAAATATACATGAATTTAAAGAAGTATCTGAACTTGAATGTACATTCATGAAGTTTTAACTTCTTCAATATAAAAGGTATAGTCAAACGACTTAATTGATCCTTAGGTTTCTACGAGAATTATAAATATCCATGAAGACAAAGCTTGTGGCAATGGCATTGGCAAACAATCAACCCATTATCAACAGGCTCGTTTATTGAGAGCCAAAAACGAAGTTAACAAAAAAGGGAATCTATCAAGCACCCAAATCGCTATAGTGCAGTCATCTGTAAGCTTGAAGCTGGGATTCAACATCGAACTTGGATTTGGGAACAAAATACGATTTGAGTTGCTAAGAACTATACAAAAGAGAGAATAAAAACACGGTATACTTCATTTCCGTTCTATATACCTATGCAGTATACTGATACAGCAACTAAACAGCCTAGTAGCACGCACTTGTTTTCGTACAAAAAGAGAGAGATACAGAGACAGAGGTACCTAAATTGGACTGACAAGAGGCATAGGTTGTGGAGGAAGACAACAAGAAAGACAAACTGAGGCGTTTTGTTGAGCGGCTCTTGTGCTGCTTCGCGCAATTTCGTTTGCTGTTAATTGAGCATATATCCTCTTTCTCTCTGCCTTTACTCTCAACTTTTCTACTTTTAGCCATGTTTTTGGAATTGAAAAGCAGAAGATAGTGTGCCCTAATAGGAGAAAGAAGAAAACGGGCGAAGGACACGAGAAGATGACATGCAGTCAAGCAAGAGCAACGTTCGACAATTTGTGGGTAAGCAAAAAGGGACCACCTTTGGCAGCTCCGGACCTCTGTCCTCTTAGTCCAACAGTCTGCGTAGCTAAAGCCTATTGGATGCTACAGCTTCGTAAATCACTTACCCTGTCATTCACCCATTTGTTCGTGCAGATGTAAGCCATTGGAAAACAGAAAGTACGTCCTATGGTCTTTATCTCGCAAAATTTGAGCTAATGAAAGACTGTGACATTGCAAGCTACATGTATTGTGAAAAGCGGATTTGTTGCCTATGTGTCAGCTACTGAAAGATTTGAGTCTTCACAAGCTACATGGATTGTGAAAAGCGGATGTGTTGCCAATGTGTTTTTTGAAGTGAAAGCTTGGCATAAATAACTTCAGTTAGCATAAAATTGGGATTGAGGTGGCAACCGAAGCTTGTGCGGGAGCTAAGCTAAAGCTAGTAACCGAGCGAAGGACTGTTAATCTGCAGTCTAGACGTGGGCTTTACGAAGAACTACTTGAAATATGGTGTGTAAGAATGGCAGGCCCACCAGCCCTTAATCCATCCAACTAATTATAAAAATAAAATTGTTTATTTAATAAGTAAAATGGTCATATAATCATCGCCGTGTAGCCATCGAAATTGCCTCTTGAAGCATGAACACATCATGCTTAAAAGATGACTTTGCAGTTTTTCTCAATCATGTTTTAAGGACTATGCAATTATTGATCCAACTAGTCACGCTCCAAGAAAATTAAGATGACCAGACAGATTTTGATTCTTTTCTTTTCTGTTTCCCCTTTCCAAGAAACTACTTTCACTTTTTAAATTTTACTCCTTAAATAATCTAGTTAGTTTCCCTAGACCTTGCCAAGTCGATAGAAGATTTTAGGCGCAATAACTCTAGATCAAGTCAATAGAAGGTCGTATCGTACCATGCTAAAGACGCGGGGTCTAATCAAAAGGATGCAACCCGTGTTGTATTACCAACTTATCACATCATAGGATCATTGAAGGGGGATGGATAGATTCAAACGAATTATAGATTTAGTGAAATTTGTTCAAATAGTAACAAAATAATTGAATATAATGTTGATCAAATTATGCTTCATAATTGTACGATTCTATTGAGCAAACCACATTTATTATATAAGCAACCATGTAGATGAAGCCATGCACTAATGAATCATCAACGTAGAAACGACGTAACTCTTCAGCACAAAAGGAACATAAACGAGTAAAAAGCCATAATGGCTGGGAGTAATTATTCATTAATTTATGGAATGATCCGATAGTTAAAAGCCATGAAATGTGTAAAGATGGCTAGATCTAGAATTGAGGTAATCAAGGGCAGAAGGTGATAAGGTAACTAGGTCCAGTTGGGCACGTGAAAGTACTGCTCTTATCATCATAAGCATAACTATAAGCCTGAGGGCACTGGTCCTTGAAAATCTTTGAGTAATCAGTCGGCGGACACGTTTCCGGCTTACTGAAATCGCCGGTGCAACAGTAATTGGGCTTATTAAATGCCAGACATGCACTCTTGCAAGCAATAGTACTTCCGTCAGGCCCTTTTACTGCTAGGTCCTGCGGACAAACTTTATTCACATCATTCTGGCAACTTGTGATCTTGCAGTCGGGAGAATCGCCTTGTGGGGTTATAGAGAGTGGCAGGTTATAGCCGTCGACGAGGCTGAGGTCATAGAAATCTTTTCGTTGGTCGCCATTGAGAGTGAACTCTGCCAACGACGCCGGTGGGATTGCGCCTTTACCGTTGCACTGGATTTGGCCCGAGCCACAGTCTGCAGTGGCACAAGTAAACTTTCCGGCAGCATCAGTGGCGCAGTTGGTTCGTGCCCAGACCCTGCCGATCCAATTACCTGGAACGTTGTCGATGGATGATGATGAGCCGGATGACAACGCAAACCCGGTCTTGGACAACTGAGGGCCGCCTGCGCTGGCTAGAGTTGCAGGCCAGACAGTGTACGGACACTTGTTTGTAATAGTAAAGGTTCCTGCAAGAGCTCCTGCATGTAGGAAAGATACCATTAAAAAACGTAAGTAGTCAGATATATTGTATTCAACTACAATGAGTAATGACACGGTACATGCACATTTTATTCGACAAATGATGTATTTAATATGTCACGCCTCATTTCATTTTATATGAATCTTCAGAGACAGCTCGGGTGTGCATATACAAAGCTTCAGACTATGGAAAATGGAAGAACTAAACTTCAGAATCGAGTACTTTACAAAATATATATTAAACCTCAAATTAGCATGGTGCTATGCATAAATGATTAAGGCAAAAGATTATTGTACCAGAGAAGAAGGAAGAATAAGCCAAGGCAAGACAGAAAATTGCTAGAGTCTCCATTGTCAAATAGAGTGCTTTAGGATTCAATTTGCAATACAATCTGTAGTGCGATCAGGGCCTTATATAGGGTCGAAGTATTGAACCTTCCTGTTAATTGAAATGCATGTATCTACATGGCCACAGAAAATGAAAAAGTCAAAAGTTTTGGTGTCCAGGTTGCATGTTTATCTAGAGCTCATGGGTTTTAGACTTTAGTTCTGTTATCCTTTTCTTTAGACCAAACGAAATGTCCAATTGATGATTTTCAACCGTTTGATCTGGAAGTTGAATTCGTATTTCTATGAATTGTTCAAATGCAAGTTTAATTTAGAGATAGGGAAAAAAAAAAGGGTAAAAGAGATGCATCTCTTGTGGGGTGTGTTCTTCGGCCTTTCGCTGGCCTAAAAATTGGGTTACCGCAGGGTAGTCGCTGAGGTGGACTCCTTCGAGGTCATTAATATTATCTCCGATCCTAATTTTGTTCTCACTGGGGTTCTTTTTTTGGTAACAGGTATTCAGGAGTTCACACACTTCGAAACTGGGAGATTCATTTTTAGCATGTTTTCCGGGAAGGCAACCAATGTGCCGACGGTTTGACATCCCTTGTTGGATTTCGTAACCCTGGTCTCCATATCCTCTAGGAGCCCTCCCTAAGCGTCCAGGAGCTTATCCGCAGCGATACACAAGGAGTTTTGTATTCACGAGCTTTAACCTAATTGTGTAATTCCCCTTTCTATTAAAAAAATGAAAATAATTTAATTTTTAAATTCTCAAAATATTCTTTTTTAATTTTAAAATTTTTCAGAAAAATTCATCCTCTTAAACTCCTGTAAAAATTAACGACAAAATATAAGTGACATAAATATTAATATTTATACCAATCAAATGATGCTTATATGACAATTCATCTTAGTTTTTAAACTCAAATCGAATTAATTAAATACGAATTAAACTAATAATTTATGATAAGTATCTTAAATTATTAATTTACGTCAAATTTAATTAGTTATATCAAGTCTAAAAGTTAAGTTGGGTTAACATATCGGTGATGTTTGATTAATTAATGTCAGTATGTGTTTTGTTGCTATGTTTTTTAGACAAAGTTTAAAAGAATAATTCCTAAAAAATTGAAAATTCTAAAGATTAAAAAAATTAATTATAGTATAAATATATTTTTATCCAAAAAAATTATAAAAACAGTATAGTATGTATGTAATAAAAGTTGAATATCTCAATCTTTATTTCCAACTCTTAAGTACCACCAAATTTCCAGAAAATGATGTAAGCTCAACTTCATCGAATCGGGAGTCAATGTTAACAAAAAAATTCCAAGTGATCTTCGACAATACTAGATTCATTATTCCACTTACGTAACGTGCCCAAATTCAGTTGTTCTCGTGTTCTATGTTTTAACAAGAAATAGATGTGTAAAATCTCAAAAAGTCTTCTAAAAATTGGAATGTTTTGCTTTAAATCTTCCTTTACGTCAAGTCTTTTAAGTCTTCCTTTAGGTGGTCTTGAGTGACCCTTACAATAGCGTAGAAACTAAAAACTCCAGTCATCTTGAGTGACCCTTATAATAAATAGCGTAGAAACTAAAAAATCCAGTCAATACGAAGAAATACGTGTAATAATAACAGGCGCACAAGACCGCAATCCATGGCAGAATTTCTAATTTTAATAACTTATTTTAAAAATTAATTATATTATTATTATTATATTAATAATATTATTAGAGATAACAAATTTTGAAGTGTTAAATTTCAATTCAACGTTAGAATTTCTAATTTTTAATGACTTACGTTAAAAATTAATTATATTAATATTATTATGCTTTTAATTAACAAAATTATTTTTATCAATTCCATATGTAAAATGTTATTAGACAATTAAACAATTCCTTAACCCATATCTTATAATTCATACTCGTAACTAACACTATTAACCCGTCTTATTTTAGAATGAAGCCATCACAGGCACCAAATTTGACTGGGCAACATCTTCTGACATTTTCAAGCAATTGTCCGCTAGGGGCTTTGGCCGAGATGATAGCGAACCTTTGAATAATATTTGAAATGCAAGAAATGAACAAAACGGATAAGTGGAAGAACAACAGCCACTCTTTGCCTTTTCCATTCCTATTAATTTTCAACTCGTTTAATCAGTGGGAACCTATAGTGAACTTATCAGAAAAGTTGAAAATTTAAAACTTAGTAAATATATTCATTAAGAGAAATAAAAACTAAAAAGTCAATAAATTTGTTTTAAGATGTTTATATATATCAAAAGTTTTTTTTGACACTTTATATTGTAAAAATTGAAAAGAAAAACTCCATGATTGAGTTTTTTTTCTAAATTTCGAGCTTTATTAAATAGCGTTAAAAAGAAATTTAATTCCAACTATCAATTGAGTAGTTTAATAATTTTGTTTTAATTTTGTCAAGGAGAAGAAATGAACACGTTCTTTTTATATTTCTTTTTCATATTTTATATTTTCATTTGTTTTGGATGTGCATATTTGCACAAGTTAAAGAATGATAAATATACACACATATATATTAGACTTAAGAAAAGAAATTTGAGATCAGTTTGTTAGAGATATATACTAACATTTTTATTAATAACAATATATTTGATTAATATAATAATATTTTATCCTAATATATAATTAAAATTTTAATCATTCTCTTTTCGTTTAAACTTCATGTTTCAATAAAAAATTTCGGTAGCCTCCCTATGTTTCAAAGTAAAGATTCTATTATTTAATGTTCCATGCCAAAATAGAATTTAATGATTTGGGACGAGGGTCTTATGGGGTTGATGATTTTAAAAAGTAGTATTTTAAAAAAAAATTTAAATTTTAAATGAGTAAGATGTTTTTTAACAAAACTAAATTATAGTGGACCCTACTAATAATTAGATTAGAACGGATAAACATTTATAAAAAATTATGTACCAAAAATTTGAAAAAAAGATAATTATTGTTACATTTTCGTAATATTTGATATTTTCTTTAAAAAAAAGGGTTCATTTATTGGCACATCATATCTTTATCTACAATATACAATACCCCGCCTCTCTGATAGCACTTAAAAGATTTATTATTTGAGGTTAGATATTTATGTAATAACTAATAATTTATATATTATGTTCAAAAAATTTTAATTAAAATAATTTGAAAAATGTTTCTTACAGTAAATAATAAACATTTTGTATAGGAGAAATGAATTATAAAATTTCAAATTGAATGTTAATTAAATAACTTGTGGTTACTTTAATGACTCATGTAATTAATAGGCATAAACATAAGCCTAAGCCTAGTACTTACTAAAATTGAAAAAGATCCCAACAATTATAATTTAAAAAGTCATAAACTTTATAATATTCAATTATTTCAATTAAATCCTATAAAACTTATGTGAAATTTTATTTTAGCATAATTTGTCTTCTTAACATAATATTCCAACAAAATAAGTTAAAAGTTCATCTTAAACATAAAATTTTAAATCATCATTATTATGACAATTTCATTATATTGGTTAAGACTATTACATGAATGTTATAAGGCATGTTATACTAATGCAATCTAATCTATACAAGTTTAATCATCCCATTATTATCTAATTCAAATTTGCATATTTTATTCTTCAAATATCTTTTTTATATATTTGAAATAAGTTTCCTAGTTTAAGTTTTTCTACCAATTCTTGTTAAATAGATAAATCATATGATAATTGGAATCAAATTTTATCCTAATAATTTATTTTTCTTTCATTTCACATATATTATAATAAATTACCCTTTATTTTTATTTTTATATAGGATATTAAAAATTCTATTTCTTGTTTTCCTCTATTGTAGATATATTATTACATACGATATATCTTTGTGATATATGGTTATGCTACTATTGTTCTATTGTACATGTCTCCTTCTTCTAATTCCATACATGTGTTTTTTTTTTCTAGTCGAACTGTGTTATAATTGTTTTATATAATGCTGCCTAAAAAGCATATAGTTAGAAGTGAAACAAGGGGGAAAAAAAGAAAACAATTATAATAATTAACAGAATCCCCAAAAGGAGCCATTGTTTAATTTATTAAAAGAGTAAGCTCTTTTGTTGAGAATCCTTAGGAATAAGGTTAAGGTAATTTTTAAAAATATGAAGAAAATTTAAGAGATGAGGTTCATATTTATGAGGATGTTAGTAATTTAAAGCATTATCATCTACTAAATGCATCCAATTTAGAAAATTTAAGGCCAAATGAGTAATTAATCCTTAAATTGGATATCTATGATCCTAAAAATTTGGATAATCTTGATAATAAAGTAAGAAAAATTTTAGTTAAAAAAGAGTTTGTAAGATAATTGAATCTTGTGTTCCCTTTAGATAATACGTCTTTTTATTTTCCATATTATTATTATTTTAGAAAATTGAATAATGGAGAGATAGCGATAGAAAATGGTTTATTTACTTTATTAATCATAAAAGATAAATGAAAAATAGCATTCAATACTCAAATATAAATCAAACAATAAAAACATATAAGATCTTATAATTTAATTCATCCCAAGGTTTTAGTTTCCTTCAACCAAGTAAAAGAATTTAGCCGCTTAAGGTCATGGATAAGAAAAAAAAGAATAGAAGGGAGGGAGGGAAGGAGAGAGAGAGAGAGGTTTATTACGTTGATGTCCATATTAAGTTTTCACATAGAACATGTTGATGTCCCATGCTCTATGTATTACGTTGTTTCTCCGGTATCCCTTTTGAGAGGAGAATATAAGCATTGACATGTGCGGGGAGAAAAAGAGAGAGAGGCTTGTTACATTGATGTCCATACTAAGTTTTCGCAGAGAACATGTTGATGTCCCATGCTATATATTACATTGTTTCTCCGATATCACTTTTAAGAGGAGAATACAAGCACTAACTTATATGTGTTATATAGCATGCATCACATTGTATCTCTTTATCATATCACATGGGCTCCAACCCTACTATTTAAAAGGTTGTGTCTTATACACTAATATTGTAATACAGAACATGCCTAGCACACAGTCATATTCTAGACTCCTTTAAGCCAAAATCATATAAGAATAAAAATGAAAACATGTTAGAGATATTCCTAAGCTTTCTGTAGCATCATAAATAATCTCAGTAGAAGTTCGAAGGAGAAAGATATGCTCAATTTTAGGAGCACTATTGAAATTATCCATAAATGCCCAAACTTTTTGTCTTTAACACCTTCATTTACATCCTAAATCAAAATTTAATAATTAGTGCATTTAGGTATAAAGTAGGTTCAAGATAGTAAATATTAAGTGATGAAGATATAATATTTTTGAAAATGATCTACAAGCGGGGTTGAATAGATCTTTGAAACTTTTTCGCAAAATTCTACAAAAACAAAGAGTTAATACACACAAAACAAATTGAAATGTAAAAATGTAAAAGAGAAGGGAAGAGAGGCAA
>JANIJH010000004.1:58406596-58420086 GCA_024520975.1 Erythroxylum areolatum | reverse complement strand
TGCTAAGGATACCTCGATCTCATTTGATTTTTGACAACACTTCCCTTTTACACCTGTCCTCGATCATGAGGATTATGCCATGATTGTCCTTCACATATAACAAGTTCAATTCATTCCCGATTGATCACTATAAACACTTTCATTTCTTATTCTAACTCAAATTGAACTTTAAGCTATCAGGGCCATGACTAACAATTATCCACTAACTCACCAATTGCTTCCAATATCATTTCCACACATATTATACATATAAACTTAATAATTTCACTGGCCATGGGGTTTCCATCATCAGGTGCGCGTTCACGTAAGTGAATCAAGCAATAACTAAACACAAACGATCACACAAGGAGGAAGAAGGAGAACCGATCGAAGGAGAAGAAATCGCATGCCCTAGGATGAAGGAGAAAACTCTTTGTCCAATTTTAAAACCTAAGACATTTAAATGATTCATAATCTACACACTTGCCACAAGTCCTTTGCTAAATTACTCACTAAAATCTTTCTCTTTCCAATTTTTATTTCTAGTCCAATTCGTCTCCAAATTTCAATGGCTCGACCTATTAATTTCTAAAATCATATATCTAAATTTTCCATGATCATTGGACAGCAATTTTAGTACTATACAATCAATCAGTCCGTCACTCGAAAAATTTCCGGTCCGGACACTTTCTCCCAATTATTCCAGAAAAATTTCTAAAAATCATTACCAACTGAAAATCACTCCTAAAACATTTCTAAGAGTCACTAGCAATTGACGGTCACTCTAAAATATTTCTAAATTCAACCATCCAAACCCAAATACCTCAAAATTCACAGAACACATCATAATCACAATTAAATGCCGAGAATGTCATAAATGCATGTACCTATATGTGCACGTGCCAAAAGACTCATTCCTCTAAAATTAGAGGCCAAAAGTATGCTCATATTACAATATGCAATGCAACAACCTAGTATGTCCCAATTTACCAATGTAACATTCCCATCGGTGACGAGATGTTACAAACAGGAAGGGAATATTACACCTAATGTGAAAATTTAACTTTTTTACACCAAAAACAACACTTGGAGTTCAACCTCCAATTCATAGCGCCTTACAATCTTAAAAAGTAACTCATAATGTGGACATTGAAATGGCTAGACGGTGGTATGATATAATCATTCAATATGCCTAGTCTTATTATTACCAACTTATACAAAATGTTATTGACTTTTATGGTCTAGGATATAAAGCTCCGTTGATTAATTACTATAAAGATAGTCTTTTAAGCAATTCTATATATTAAATAAAAATTTATTTGGATTGGAGAAGAATGACTTGGCAACTTATAAGTGTCAATCGTATGTGATGATTGGACATATAGAAGACATAAGTCTATTATTATTATTATTATTATTTTGTTTATTTCTAAGGGACAATGTTTTTGAAGTCTATTAATGCATCTAGCTTTATTAGAAATATTACTACTTTGTTTCAGATATTTGATGAAGTTGTAAACAAAGTTGGGCCTAAAATACATTGTACAATTCATTACTAATAATAATTCTTCTTATAAAGCTACAGGGAAAAAGATTGCAAAGTAGGTATAATTATTTTTATTAAACTCTTTGTGTTGCACATTGCACTGACTTGATGTTAGACAAAGTAAGAAATCCTAGATACTTTCCTATCATTGATGAAATTATGCACAAAGCAAGAAAAGTGACCAAGTTCATCTATAATCATGCATAGGTCTTAAATTTAATGAGAAATGGTTTCACCAATGTTAGGAATTTATATCGTCCTCTTATTACAAGATTTGCGAATAATTTCTTATCATTCCAGTTCTTTATTCTAATGAAGGAGGAGCTTAGTCAAATGTTTATAAGTGACAAGTAGATTACATCTCAGTATGTCAAGTCTAATGTTGTAATGGAGATTTCTATAATTATCCTTGAATATCATAAATTTTGGCCCTAGTGTTAATTTGTTATCCAAGTTTGTAAACCTCTAACGATAGTACTTCTTTTAGCTAATAATGATGACAAAGTAATAATGAGTTATTTTTATAATATCATAGAGAGGGCGAAGAAAGTAATCAAGGTCAATATGAAAAATAAGCCTTCTTTGTATATACTTTATCTTACAGTCATCAATGAAAGATAGAAAAGGCAACTTTACTCTCTATTGTATACAATTGGGGCATTTTTTTAGTCTTAATGTCTATTTTAGACCAAGTTTTATGATGAAAGTTGAAGTTATAAGGGTGTTGTTAATTATTACAATAATTGTTGTACATGAGATGATGCAAGATCTCTTAAGTTCACGAAGGTTTATAAGGATAATTCTGGTACTTTTGGGGTGCCTATTACAATTCGTCAAAGAGACAAACTTAATTTAGGTATATATTTATTCACTTTTGTTACTTCTTATAAATTAATCATTACTTTATTTTGCTTATAAGTTAGTTTTGTTGTCTTATAGTTATTTAGTGGGACCTATTTAGATATATCTATTACTTTGAATTCAAATTTAATATCCTATAGAGGTTTGTAATTTAAATTTTGAGTCAATTTGTGAGTGCAACAATGTGTGAAAGAAATTAAAGCATATTTGAATTCATCTATTTTAAGAGAAGGAATACATTAGAACATAAAAGATTGAACAATTTGATCTTTATTCGATACAACTTAAAGTTTTGATAAAGATGTGATATTATCATTATTAAGTTAAATATATTTTTAATTTCTTAATAATTTAATTTTATTTGTTTACTATGACACTTAATAGACAAGTAGTTCTATATATCCAATTTGTCTTGGTCATATCGATCTTTTAGCAAATTAATTGTTTTAAGAACCAAGTTTAATAGATGAAAATGATTTAGAAGATAATATTAAATCAGAAAGTATTTGCATATCATTTGGTGTAAGGAATTTGAATGATGATGATGATCAGACTTGTCTCAATTATAAGGATTTTGTACTGAATAAAAATTGAGGTCAATGCGATTTGAACGGTATTTAATTGAATGAAGTTTTAAGTTTTTTATTTCTTCTATTTTTTATTTCACTTGTATTTGATGCATATGTTAAATTCTTTATATCCAATATAAATATAAAACTTTTACCTATAAGTGTTTTTGTTTCAAGTTTCACTTATTATTCTTACTATATGGTGCTTTGATGTAATTATTTTTATTATATAATGTAAATTATAATATTTTACATTATTTTTAGTTTTATATTTGTCGGATAATTAAATGATCTTTTCTTATATTAATTGTTGTTGTTGCTTACATATGAAATATGTGAAAGTTATATTAATGGAAATAAAGAGATAACTATTACTTCAAATATATATTATTATGATTTTTAGGACAATGTTGATGTAAAACTAAAAATCGCATGGAACAATATATTGAAAAATTATTTGGTAATTTTAAAAAATTTAAGGACTATTTAATAATTTAAAACATTTAAGAATTATTTAATAATTTAAAAATTTTTGAAATAATGTTTGGTATCAATAAATATTACTACTTTATTGTACCAAAACTAAATGTGATACCCAATCACAGACAATATTCACAACATACAACTTGTTACAATTGGAAGAATTGCATAGTTATAAACTTGTCTTTTTAGAAAAGACAGAATAATAAATAATAGTAATAGGTTATATCTTCCTAAACAAACGGAAGTACACATTGCACTTTTTATAGTAATAGTCCCTCAAATTCGTATTCTGGTTCAAACTCTATTCTATTTTATCTTAGTCATATATTTATATAGTTTTATATTTTTTATTCTGTTACAACTCTACTCAATTTTATCTTAACCATATATTTATACCTCAAATTCGTATTCTAGTTCAAACTCTATTCTATTTTATCTTAGTCATATATTTATATAGTCTTATATTTTTTATTCTGTTATAACTCTACCCAATTTTATTTCAACCATATATTTATACGATGATAGAGCAAAACTGGAACAGACCAGAAGATAACGATGATCACATCCCATGATACAGTACGTACACAGAAAGAATAAATTACGTTAAAAAAAAAAGAAAATAAGGGTATTATAAATTAAATTAAATTAAATAAGCGAGCAGCGTCATATAAATAAATAGTCTCGGCGGAAGAGAGTGAAATTGGAAGCTGAGAAGCTAAATGCGGTGTAAAAGCTTTACAATAAACACCCAAGAGTGTATACTTTAAGTTAAGCAGAGTTGTGTAGCAAACATTCAGCCAAACTCGATAAACTTCAATTTCACTCTTCTTCAAGGTTCTCTCTGATCTCTCTCTGTTAATCCGGGTTTGTGGAAGTTTTGTTTCGTATGGATTACGAGACGGAAACTTGAGCATTTCATGTTTGCTTAAATGTTTGTTTTTTCCTTCCAAGTTCTGTTCGGTGTAATCCAACTCCAAATGCTAAGCGTTGGCGTCGTTCGATTCGTTGGTCGATCACGAGTTCTGTTAGATAGAAATCTATCTTGTTTTGAGGGTGAAAGAAAAGATGCTGTGGTTCAATGAAAACTATAAGTCAAAAGGTTAATAGTAAATTGGAAAGAGAGATCTTTATTAATATCTCCATTGAGAAGGATTAATACGATTAGGAATAACTCGGGCTGTTAAATTTTATGGAGTTATGTTTCAGATGTGGAATGAGATCACTTATCTTTTTAAATTGCTGCGTATTATTGTTTTTCACTGGTTAGTTTCTTGTTTGTTTGATGGAGAGAAGACGACCTCTCTGTTCCAAAACTTTACTCATCTGTTTTGATATTTGAGTCATTAGTGTTCTCTGGGAAAGAATATCAAGATTCAAACTTCTATAAACAAAAGGTGTGGAGTATAAACCACGTTAATCCACTTGTCATAGATACATATGCATTTTTTTTATTGTTAATTGGTGGACATGTGTTTCTCATACAATTAACTCAAAGAACAATCCAGTCATTAAGAAGGATATAGGGGATTGACAATTAATCAGTCCTGGGCTGGACTTAAAGTTAAGACCCTTTTTGAGTTAAATGATTCCCTCGTTGAGTGTATTTGTTTCCTTTGCATCCTTTGATAGTAAAAGATGAAATAGGCTTCTTGTTTTATCTGATTAAGCTCTGTAGGTGCTTTTGTTTTATATTTCAGAAAAGTGCTCTGATGGAGTTTAAATTCTCTTTTTTGACATGCTAACAAATCTTTGATCTTTGTTTGATTGACAGATAAGAGAACAAGTGCATTCAAATCAAATCCTACATTGTCATGGTGGTACTACTGTCATATAATCCATTGAACGTTTTAAACCATTTATAATTGTGTTTGGATTTAAAAATTGTACTCTTTTGGGAATTATGCATGTCTGGCCCAGTGGCCATTCTTGATAATGTAGGAGCATTAAGTTTTTCAGACAGAATAGAGTCTGTTGGTGCTATTTCCGATAGAGATCGTAAATCCATATCAATCAATGGTGAAGCTGACCATACATATTCTGAAGTTGATGCAATTAGAGTAGGGGAGCTTTTTCTTCCCAATGGGGAATCGTATTTTGGGTCGTTGCTTGGTAATGTACCTGAGGGTAATGGGAAGTATGTTTGGTCAGATGGCTCTGTTTATGCAGGTGAATGGCAAAGGGGGGTGAGACATGGAAATGGAAAACTTCTGTGGCCTTCTGGAGCAATTTACGAGGGTAAATTTTCTGGTGGCTATATTCATGGTACAGGAACCTATATTGATTCTACTAATCTGATATACAAAGGAAGATGGCGATTGAATATCAAACACGGTCTTGGATATCAAGTTTATCCTCATGGAGACATCTTTGAGGGTTCCTGGATCCAGGGAAGTCCAGAAGGACCTGGAAAGTATACCTGGGTGAATGGAAATGTATATATCGGGAATATGAAAGGAGGGAAAATGACAGGGAAAGGGACTCTTAAGTGGATCAATGGGGACTCACATGAAGGAAGCTGGTTAGATGGCATGATGCACGGATTTGGTGTATATATTTGGAGTGATGGAGGATGCTATTTTGGAACTTGGACGCATGGTTTAAAGGATGGGAAAGGATCATTTTACCCTAAAGGCAGCCGATTTCCAGCAGTGCAAGAGCGATATCTTAATGCATTAAGGAAAAGAGGCTTATTGCCAGACTTGAAAAAGTTCAATCATATGTATATTCAACATTTATCTTCAGTAGATACAGCAAATGTTGAGGCTTGTGATGAGCAAGGATCTCGTCATAATTATACTGATAGACTTTCCAAAGGAAATTTGTTATCTTTGGAGCAGTCACGCAACAAAAATATTTTCCTGGAAAGACGTTGGAGTCTTGAGGTTTCTATTGAAAAGGTGATTGGACATGATTTATCTACTGAGTTAGCGGAATCCACTTCTGATGGTATAGATAGAGAAGTTGAGATAAAGATACCACCTATCTTGGAACGGGAATATATTCAAGGCGTTTTGATTAGTGAACTTGTCTTGGATAATAGTTTTTCACCATCATCTAGAAAAGCAAAACAACGGGAAAGGAAGCTCGCAAAAGAAGTCAAGAGACCTGGTGAAATGATCATTAGAGGGCACAAGAGTTATGACCTAATGCTCAGTTTGCAACTTGGAATTAGGTAGATCATGTTTGTATCTTATGTAACATCCATAACCACATGACTACAATTTTAACCCTCATAATATTGATAGATAATCTGTCTGAATTGTTCCTTGCATTATCCAACAGAATTTAGTTTCTTGAGCTCTAACTCATCTGTCCATTTCCTGTTGAAGCACCATCTTTTGATGAAAGAATTTGTTCCTGGGAGGAATTGATCCAGCACATTTACGTATTTCTTTCTAATGTAGTGATTGATATCTAGTTACATTTACCTTTCCAATTCCTTGAGTTACAAAAAAAAAAAAAAAAGCTTCTAGATATGATTGTTGAGACATCCAATATCAGTAGTGAGAAAACACATGGTATTCATTTCTGTACCTGTATCATTTTTGTTTACTTTACGAATATTAGTTGTTGAATATGCATTAGAAAATGATCAGGTACACTGTTGGGAAAATCACTCCTGTACAGAGGCGAGAAGTTCGTCAATCAGATTTTGTTCTAAATTCAAGTTTTTCTGTGCACTTTCCGAAAATCGGATGCCAATTGACACCACCTCATCAATCAGATGACTTCAAGTGGAAAGATTATTGCCCATTTGTTTTCAGGTTTCTTTTCTTAACCTTCTATAGTTCTGTTCATTATAATGAACATAGTTAGGAAAGCGTAATATTTATTTTCACCTTCTATTCCTATTTTTCTAGCATTTCTGTCCAATTCTTCGATATATATGTTTCTAGTTTTTCAAGACCTTCAACCAATACTCTTTGACCAGTTAGTTTGTTTCATTAATTTTGATCTGTTTTAGATCTTTAGGTTCCATGTTAATAACCTTATTAATTCTCATTGTAGGAATTTAAGGGAGATGTTCAAGATTGATGCTGCTGACTATATGATGTCCATTTGTGGAAATGACACTCTTAGGGAGCTCTCTTCTCCCGGGAAAAGTGGTAGCATCTTTTTCCTGTCTCAAGATGATCGCTTCATGATTAAGACACTCCGAAAGTCTGAAGTCCAGGTTTACCATCTTCATTTGAACCTTGTCTTTGGTCTGGAGACAATTACGACCAGCACACGAGCACCTTATATTTCTCAACTTCCTTCTTTCCACTTGGTGATTGCAGCCTGAGACTCTACAAAATTCTTATATATAGAAAGTTCAACCTGTAATTTGACATAGTTGAGTTAATATACAAATGTAAATTCCAAATGGAAATGTGACGACAAGCACCTGGGTTGCACTTTTACTAACAGAAAGGAGTCTTAGAACTATATCTAAATTAGACTCTGTCCACAGGGTGGGTCCAATGGCACATGCCAGGATAATTATCCATTCAGGTGATTCTTTTAATTGAATTATTGTGGCAATTCCTAAAGAGACAAAAAATATCCTGAAATTTTAGCTATTTGAATTTTTTTGAATATCTTGATTTAAGATGTTGAGCTCTGGTGACAATTTTCTGATTTGTAGGTGCTTGTGAAAATGCTTCCAGACTATCATCATCATGTCAGATCGTGTGAGAATACACTCATAACCAAATTTTTTGGGCTTCATAGAATCAAACCTTCAAGTGGGCAGAAGGTAATTGGTATTATTCTTCTGTATGTTAAATGATACTGGTCCTTTTCCATACTAATGACAAATCATGTTATAAGTTTATTCTCATATATTATTTGCTATAATATGCAACAATTGGTGGTAATTGGTCTTGCACTTTTTTTCAGTATTACACCCCCCTAGAGCTAAATTTTTTATGAGCTCTTTCCTGCATTGCAGTTTCGCTTTGTGGTGATGGGAAACATGTTTTGCACAGAGTTAAGGATACATCGAAGGTTTGATTTGAAAGGTTCATCACTGGGAAGATCGGCAGACAAGATCGAAATTGACGAGAACACCACATTGAAGGATTTGGACCTTAATTGCTACTTCTATCTGGAGCCTTCATGGCAAGATGCTTTACTAAAGTTAGTTCTATCTCCTTGGCTATATATTGTTGACCTTAACTATTGAAGTTTGTGGATTATTACCATTATCAATTATTAGTTCTTTTTATATTTTCCATATGCTAGCTCTCTTTTCTTCTTCTCTCTTACAAATAATTTAATTAAGTTCCTCCGAGGTGGGTATCATATAGAAAAATGTCAGTATATCACTTACATGAGTGCGGTCTCCTAATTTAAAATCCAATTTTACAAATCGCCTATCGTCTCACTCATCTATTATATAACTAATGGTAGCAGCACCTCTTCCCTAAGAGCCTTTATTTCATACGAGGAGATATAGATTGGAGGATTGGCAATCAACAAGCTTTAGAATTTCATCTTTATGATTCTCACCTATGACCAGTCGATATATATCTGAAGTCGCAGCTCCTATCCTTTAGATCCTCTTTTTTTCTAAATTAAAATAACATATTTTCTTCTAATCAGGAGTAAAACAAAATTTGTGCTCATTTTCATACATCAAGAACAATGACTTTATACCATGCGCACCACTTGACATTACCATCCATTTGACCCGTGCTTGGACCAGGTTGCAATTACATTTTGCTGAGAATGCTGAGAACCTCAGTGCTACTGATGCGATAGCATAAGTGAACCACTTATGCAGATAATATAAAATATTATATAACTTCTCATGCTAATACTCTGTCTGAGTTTCAGTGGGCAACAATTGCCTAAATTCATGCTCAAGCTGTTAGTTCTTTGAGAAAAATAATTGGAATTTATGCACCAAAACATAGAGGCATCTTAGTCATTTAAGTTATCATATTGTCATGCCTGATTATGTCTCCAATTAATTTTGCAGAATATGCGTGATAATTGTTGTTCCTAGATTTTCCTAGATGCAGATACATTATTGTTTGCTTTCTTGTATGCAGGCAGATAGAGACAGATAGCAAATTTTTGGAAACTCAGCAAATTATGGATTATAGCCTTCTGTTAGGTGTGCATTATCGAGCCCCGCAACATCTACGGTCTTCAACGTCCAACAACCAAGGTACAAGAGGTGAAGGCTTGGGAGTTCTTCCAGAGGAAGGCAGGTACCTCAGTAAACACATTATGTTTCTCTTAGCCGGTGTTTCTAGCGTGTTCTGCCTCAATAACAATGGAGAGACAGTGATTGAAGTCTGGAAAATGACAAATTATTATAGAGAGCACACTTGTGGTACTAATTGCTGTAGGCTGGTATCAGCATAGGAAGAGAAAGGTGGATGAGGGTAAATCAATATTAGCTGCATGTTGAAGTGACAGTTCCACGTGTCATATATAACAAGTCAAGGCTTTCTACTTCCAACTAAGCTTGCCATCTTAGATCCAGTAATAATTTCTCAAACTATGATAGGTTTAGTTGTCCACTTTAACTAATCTTGGAAGCTCAAAAAAGTGTAGATCCTTTTCACTTTGTGTATACAAGTACATTGTGTATAAACAGCAAAGGGAATTTAATGGATCATACATGTGTTCTAGGACATTAGTCCTGTTTGGCCTTGTCTATCTGCCTGCGATTTACATCTTCATAGTTTATATAATCAAATAGGAAAATGTTCTCATGTCTCAATTGGGTTTCTGATGTCTTCCTGCAGATACCATTGAAGATGAAAACTACCCAGAAGGTCTTGTCTTGGTTCCTCGTGGACGTGATAATAGTATTGTAGTGGGTCCTCACGTTAGAGGTAGCCGATTGCGAGCATCATCTGCCGGTAACAAGGAAGTGGATCTTCTTCTTCCTGGCACAGCAAAGTACGTTTTCCTTAACCATTCGTAAGGATTCATGCCATAGAACATCAATTGTAGTTCATATTTAGACTTGTAATGTCAGTTTTCAGCCTTCCTTTTATACTTTCACCTGTGAAGAATATGAGCATGCCTAAGAACTTTAATGTGCATTAAAATAGTTGAGTTTCTTGGTAGTAAAATTAGCATAAACCTGATTAGTCTACACAAGCAGGAATATAGATGTTCTATGTTAAGGGTAAACACATCCATTTTGCTGACATTCGGAGGAATAAAGGTCCAACAGTGAATCAGAGACCAAGATGAAATTTCTTGTGCATTTGAACTGCTGTAGAATATGCTACTCGTTTTAGTTGCTCCATTAAGTTCCCTTTTGTCATTCTTGAATTTTGTGAGCAGGCTTCAAATCCAACTCGGTGTCAACATGCCAGCAAGGGCAGAGCAGGTGACAGGGAAAGAAGAAAAGCAGGTGTTTCACGAAGCATATGACGTAGTTCTTTACGTAGGCATAATCGACATACTGCAAGAGTACAATTTGTGTAAGAAGATAGAACACAAATACAAATCTCTTCAATATGATTCCTTGTCCATCTCTGCTGTTGATCCAACATTTTATTCCAGGCGGTTCCTAGACTTCATCCAAAAAGTGTTCCCACCTAATGTGGTGACATCTTAAAAGTCTTTTGGCTCAGTTGTATTTACGTGCACTGGAGTTCCATGAACACTTCATTCCGGAGCACCCTCCACATCGAGCCTCTATACAAAAATATGAACCCATCCCCCTTGTTTTTCCCGAACTATTGTACATTTGTTCTTTCCTTTCAGTTTTTGTGAAATTGTTGACAATTGCAACATTAGAGGGCTGTCTTGGATGATTACAAAAATCAACTTTAATACCTCATTTTCCTTACTTGGCATATGACACTTCGTGCATTATTCTCCACCCAGGTGAAATTGCTGTAAAAGGCTTCATAATTACCATCTATATTTTGATGAACTTGGTCGAAGCCGATACTTGGAAATTGCCAGAAGGATTACACGGGACCATTGAAATCCATCCGTTAATTTTTGAACTCCAAATATTGAAGTTGGCATGTTAGAGCATGCATTTATGAGAAATTAAAACAGATGACTAAAGGCCTACACAATTTAGTACTACTAGAGAAATGCGACTTGCTCTTTCTACAATTTCATGATACAAGAAAACATAAACTGACAGAAAAGCATAAACAAAATCCAAGGACTCCCAAGTCGAACAGTCTGCGTATCTGAAATCGAAGCTGGAGGACCAAGCCTCTCCCTCTTCTTTCTCCACATTTTTTTTCTATAAAAGCAGGAGACAGAGAAACAGAAAGGCTGACAACATATCTTCCAACCAGAAAATGAACAGGAACATGTTGATGATACTTCTTTGACGCTCTAGTTCTATCCTTGCTAAGATTTTTTTATATGAAAACTTCTAGCACCTGTTAATTAATACATTCAGAATCAAGGGAATTCAATACATTTGAGAGACCAATTGATGTATTCCAACACAAAACATCCTGAACAGAACCCAGTAGGCCAAGAAATCTACTGTCCCATGTTTGGAGGTGGTGGGGGTGGACGAAGCGGCATCTGTTGTCCTGGAAAACTTTGCGGTGGGATTGATGGGGGGCCACCAACCTGTGTGCCAGGAGTGAAATTTGACATTGCGCTACCACCAGTTGGTGGAGGAGGTGCTGTTGGTGTTCCACCAGGAGGCATAGGCCTAGGTCCATTTGACATTGGAGGTGGAGGCGGAGGTAATGATCCATGCATTGGCGGTGGTGGAGGTCTTGCTCCTGTTGATAGCCCTTGTGGGGGAGGTGGTGGTGGAGGTGGAGCTTGTGGAGGAGGAGGCAACGACCTTGGTGGTACCCCTGGAGCTGCTGTTCCATTGGCAGCAGTAGCCTGCTGAGGCTTGTTCAGCTCTGGTGGCTTGATTTTGAAGTACAGCTGCAACTGTAATTGAGGACTGGATTAGCTAAAATGGAATTTTACGTTAAAGTCACAGCATGACTAAAACCTGACTACCCAACTGAAAATATATATATATATTTATTCCACAAGCAGCCTATACTAATGTAGCATGAGAACTATCCTGCGTGCAAAAGCAACAAGAAACATGTATTAATAGTATGATTAGGGTCGGTCACATGCAAATTTATGTTGTAGTCAACCTTAGTCAAGTTGGCTTTATCAAGACATCATGGTCCCACTAAAAGTTTCAAGGAATGCCTGTGTGCCTAACACCAAGAATAAAGCTAATTTCTCCTAATATGCAATCTCACTATTAAAAAGAGAACTTAGGCACAAGTGTAAGCACAGGACCATGAAACATAGTCCATGCGTAACATAACAGGCAAGTTCAAGACAAGTATTTGTGGCAAAATACTTACTGTGAACATCTTTGAGTCAGGATCCCAATGTGAGAAAAATTTTGGGGTGGACTTATCAATTTCAGTGCTGGGAACCTGAATTGAGGATATGACAAAAGAACCAATAACTAAAACTGGAACAGATGACATGGTCAAATTGAATCCATGAATCAAATTCATATCAGTTTACCTTGAAAGCAATTATCTCGTAAGGATCTGCTGCGAATAAAAGATATTGGTATCTCTTATCAAAGGGTTGGATTTTCTGCATCCATGACAAAGTGAACCAAATTAAGATGGTTAGATTTTATGCAGTATGGTGTACTATTTCCCAAAAGAAGAGAAGAATGACATAAAGATCAATGGGGTTCAGAAAGTTCAAGACTCAACAATAGCACAAGCACAAACAAAAGCAGAGTAAATTTATCATAATAACTGCAAGTAACAAACAATTCTAGCAAAACAGAAAAGAGAGAAGATAGTACCTGCTCATAAGATGACATAAATCGATGCCTTGGTTTCATATTATCTTCTATTTCCGGATACTCTATCTACATAATATTAATGAAATATAACTGCATATCACTACTAAAATTCGATAGTACAAGGAAAAACAGGGAGAAGGAAAAATGAAAATCAAAAACCTGAAACAGAAGTGATCTCTGTTTTGTGTCTGGATCAAATTGCTTAGTCACCCTATACCCAGGTCTACCAATTTTAACTGCACGAAAGGTAAAAGAATTACTATTTGACATCAAT
>JANIJH010000004.1:58372758-58390858 GCA_024520975.1 Erythroxylum areolatum | reverse complement strand
GGTTTGGTTAGGTCCTTCATGTGGAGTCAGTGCACTGGTCTCATTTTTAAAGCCTTCTCCCGGCTGCCCGTTAGTGGTATAGGAGCTCCGTTTTCGGACTCCCCATGTGTTTCACGGCTGCACAGGACCGCTTTGCAGGAATGTGCAGTACGTCCTGTTTTATGGACCGACCCAAACCGTTTGATGTGTTTGATGTGTTAAGTGTTTTTACTTTGTTTAGAATGTGCTGCATTTATACGTGATGCATTTCATGTTTTCAATGGTTTGAAATTTCGACAAATGAGAAATTAGGATTTTCAACTATGAGAGTTTTGCAAAAACTGTTTGTAAATGTTTATGAAAGTTTTTGGAATTGAGAAGTTTTTGAGAAATAAACTGTCGCCGTTTTCGATCAACTGTAATTAAGGTTTGACAATATTTTTGCTTATCATTTGAGTTATAAACATGTTATCCACAAGCTTCCGAGCTCACGCCCCTTTCATCCCCATCTCCAGGTATCCGAGCAGGAGATTGGATGAAAGACGTCAAGATATCAGTATTTGTACATGTTTTGTACTTTGTGTGGTCTATGGCTTGGAATGCCATTAGAATATTGTAAGCATTTGGTTCATAATGTATTTTGGATTATGATATTGTATAAGAACTTGGTTTATGGGAATTAGAATTGTATTTGACTATGGATGGTGTATATTGGATTTGTATATAAAGTGAATTGAGTTATGAATGTATTTGGGATATATATATATATATAGATATGGATGAACATGTTTGATGATGGTATATGAATTGTGAAGATTTACAAATTCGATTGGTTGAGTTTGATGGAAGCACAAATTTGTATATAAGTTAATGGAAATTGTTTATGAGTTTGAATGTGATGAATATGAATTGGATATGAAAAATGACCGGAAAAAGGATTAGAAATAGGATTGCGTTTGCTGAGATCCCGGACGGAGGGTCCGGTAGATTAAGATGTATGTGTGATTGGTTGAAAGTTATAGAAGTGAGTTTTTCTATTTGCAGGTTTTTGGATAGGTGAAAATGCAGCTGTCATGCTACCCAAATTTTCTTAATAAAATGGGTTCTATGGCAATTATAATGTGAGAATAAGATTTTTGTTAAAGATGATATTGAAATATGCATGATTAAGAGATGCCAAGTAAATCGAGTCTGATTAGGGATGAATTTTCCAAAGGGGAAATTACAATGCTTTGATTAATATGAGTTTTGAAAAGATGCATAATATGTAAAAGAGAAAAACAAAAAATTTTACCGGTTTGTATAGGTCAAGTATAAGGTATCTAACGCAACGCTTCCTTAAGATAATTATTCCCAGATGTCGGACACTTGTAATGCTATTCGATTTCTTTTCATTTGTATGTTTTTGATTCCCAATTGGATTCGATCCGTATCTGTTTCGCTGGTTTGTTATTTGATAATCTGATTCGAAATCGCTTCGTTTATGTTTCCGCATTTACGTTCGATTTGAATCATTGACTTCATTTGTATTCGATCCTTTTAGCTTCGCATTTGTTTTGTTTCATTCGCTTTGGTTTTGGATTTTCTTTCCGCTTCAAGAGTGGTTATGAGTGTTCAGTGTAAGAAGTTGGGTTCCGGAAACGGGTTTCCGGAACCCAACAATATGCATGTATGATGAATATGAAAATTAAATGCAAGATGCATAAAAGAATGCACGCTTTGATTATATAAGATGGCCAAGATTATTACTTGACAAGAATGAGCTATGCTTCACAAGTTTGACATCTTGAATCACAAGTCTTAAAACCACAGATTAATGGCAAATTTAAAAAGGTGACTAAGGATGTTATTGTAGGAAAAATCAAGTTACTTATATCTCATTATTTGTATTTATTGCATTAATTATATGTGTATGTGTAGGCCTTACTTTATGTACTATAACAAGCAATTTCATTTATGAATTCTGTATCCTAAAATATTGAATAAAATTTTTAAGCTTTGTGGAGCCTCGAATGAGGTTAATTGGCTTGTGGTTTCTAAGATTCCTTGGTATAACAATTTCAAGCCAATGTGACCATCAATTATAATGTATTAACTCAAGAGGTGGATAGGAAAAACACAAAAATGAAGTATTGGATTGATGATTTCTTAAATTTTTTGGGTTAAATAGAGGCCACTGATTTTAGGTACAATGGTCGTTTTTTTGCTTAGAAAAATAAACAAAACATGGAGTGGTTTCTGAACAGAAACATATACAACAATATTAAGATTGATAAGAAGGAGACCTTGCAATTTCCAAACCACATCTTTGAGTAGTTTAATTTAATTAAAGGATGAATGTCAAGAAATATAAAAGACAAGCTTTTGCTAAGTACACTAATGCATTGGAAGTTCACTATCCTTTTATAAAACACCATATGATTTATATCACATATATGCAGACAACATGAATTGGGAGCGTACAACACAAGTTGGAAGTAAACCATGTAATTCCCACCAGGTGAACTCACAACAAACAACATGTTAGGACCACTAATAAATGGGGACCATAAATTATCTATAAAATTTGTAAACACTGGCCACTAAAGAGAAAAGAAAGCAGACAATGTAAACCCCTCCACTTGTTCCCATAGCAAACAATATGAGACAAAGTAGACAACGTGAACCTAAGATGCACTTCACAATATAAAGAAGCATCATTTGGAGAAGTAAAGAAGCAGAGAAAAAATGCGTAAAGAAGTAACAAGTAGAGAAGCAATGCGTATTTAGGAGAAAAACATGAATCAAAAGCAAAGAAGACACACAAATAATAGAAGTGCCAAATAAGGGATTTTGGGAAATTAGGGTTAGTGAATTTGAGGTATCTGAAATTAATTTAGGCACTTCAATGATCTCCTATCTTGATTCTTCATTTTCACTAGTTTTCTTTCTTTTTAATGGGCAAATTAGGTCTTGATTATCTTTAATTTTCCTTGAATAAAATTTGGTATTTTGCTCTTTTTTCTTTTTAGTCTTAGAATATCAAAACTTGATCATAAAATTGTCATCATTTTCTGGTGAACATCTTCTTTTGTTTCAAAAAGATGGTTGTAAGTTTCAAATTTTCTAAGTAAGACTCATCCTAAACCAATTGTTAGAGCCATAGGAGAAAAAACATAAAATAAATGATGACCTTATAAAAAACATCCATTGTAAGGTATCTTTATACTATTTCTTTAGGAAAACTTGTTGACTATAATATTGATAACCTTATACTAAATTTAAGGGAAATGATAACAATAAGATTATATTAAAATGGTGAAAATTTATACACCTCCATATTCTCTTAGGACGATCTTTTTGCCTTCTCAATTTATATATTTTATTACATACTATAGCAATATTGATGAGAAACTAAAACAAGCTAATTAAACCAGACACTATCGGATTATTAATGTCTCATGTAGCAAATTTTTATAAAGCTTAATACTGACATGATAGATGTGGTAGTTAAGAGGTAGTTTTCTCAAAAACCACTTATAAACGTCGCCTATAAAAATATATTAGTGATGAAAAGAGGAGAAAGAATAGAAAAACGGAAGAGAATCAACATCAATTGAATTTATGGATCAAGGTACGATAATTTATATGTGAGAATTATATATGTTTAAGATCTTGTATAATCGTATAATGAAGAGAAAGTTCAACATACACATCCTCCACATTTTGATGATAAAAAATTAAATAAACCAAATATACAAAGAATAAAACCTCTTTTTGTTATTTCTGTCAAGCATTCATATCCCTCCTCACACTAATCTTTAAAGTGAAGTTAAAGACAAGTTATGCATCATAAGAGTTATTCTTCATGAAAATATTTCTTTTCAAATAATTTAAACCAATAACTTCTTCTAATCATCCTTATTAAGAGAATTCCTTTAACATAAACTTATAATTTTTCATCCTATATATTAATCTTCTTTTTAGAAGCCTTCTTAAAAAACAAAGATGTTGCATTCATCTTTTCTAAATCCAAAAAATTTCAATGAAAGAACCATAATTGGAATAGCAAAAGTTTTAAAACAATCATTTGTCTACCATTTTAGCAATCCCTAATTGTTTCAATCCTTACAAGCTCTATTAAGTATTGAGCTATAGGCACTAAAATTAGGGTTGAGTTTTCTATTATACATCCTATTTTTAATAGAATTGAACATTTCAAGAGATTTAAAAGGGTGCTTCTAGTACTTTATAATAACAAAAATATGGGATAACTTCAAGTCAAATGAAATCAGGATCAATGGTAATTAGAACTATGGAAAACACATATAATTAGACAAACAAAATAATAACATTAGAATCAAACCAACTATCAACGATAATAAAAGAAAAAAATTATGACATTCATATTCAAAAGCTAGTGGCCATAAATTTAAGATTTTAAGAAAAATAAGGAGATAAACACAACTTATTTTTAATATAATTGAACATTTCAAGAGCTTTAAAAAGGTGCTTTTAGTACTTTATAATAACAAAAATATAGGATAACTCCAAGCTAAATGAAATCAGGATCAATGGTAATTAGAATTATGGAAAACATATATAATTAGACAAAAAAAACATTAGTATCAATCCAACTATTAATGATCATAAAAGAAAATTTTTTTGGCATTCATATTCAGAAGCTAGTAACCATAAATTTAAGATTTTAACAAAAACAAAGGGATAAACACATCTTGAGAAACAGCGATAAGTGAAACCAAACAATGAAGCATTGAACATAATAAAAATCTAAGTTTGAAACATATCAAATGATGTACCTATACTACTTATCAAACTTATCTCAACTTGGTTTATCCAAAATGAGGCATCCACTTATTTGAGCTTCCAACTGCAACAACCAATTGAAATAACAAATAAGTTATGATAGAAAAATATATTGTAAGTTAATGCAAATTTTACAAATTTGGTATGGCTTAAACGAAGAATGAGGTTACAAAAAAGAGAGGAAAAAAAGAGAGGAGATGAGAACTCAGAGAAGAAGGCAGTTGAAAATGAAAAGAGAATGAAAATGGTGTAGAATCTCTTTTTCATGTTTTTTCTTTCTCTATGTTGTAGCAGTTAATGATGAAGGATGAGCCAAAATTATGAGTTTTTTTTTTAATTTTTGAGTGAGGTGGTTAAAAAAGAGGAAAAAAAGGATGAGTGATGGTCGAAAGACAAAGCAGAATGAGAGAAATATAAATAAGAGAAGTCATATTTTTTGATTTGGTAACTAATTGCAGTTTCATAATTTTATTGTGATTTTTTATTTTTGAAAACAAAACATAAAAATATTTGGAACCAAACATGTTTAGTAAATTATTTTTAGGGTAAAAAATAGTCATCTTCTATAATTTTAAGAAACCTTAGAAAAACCTTTTGATTTTTAAAATTCTTTTAATTTTTTTTTTAGTATTCATCTTTACATAAATATCTCTTCTCTTAGATTCGATTAAAAAATGACAATGAAACACAGGTAATATGAACATAGGACGTGAACTAATCAAATGTCACTAATAGATTAACTTAAATTAGCTCCCAAAATCGACCTAAACTAATTAAATTTGATTTAAAGTAATAATTGAAGATAACTTTAATAAATTATTAGTTGGAGTCAGATGCAATTAATTTGGTTCTAGTTTAAGAGCTAGTGTTAATCGTCATATAAACAACATTTGATTAGTCAACATTCAATGTTTATATTGCATACAGTTCATTGTTATTTTTTAACTTAAGTGAAGAGAAAGAGATTTTCTAAAAAATTGAAAACTAAAAGGAGGTTTTTTAAGAATTTTAAGGATGGAGGGGTTTTTCTAAGGTTTCTTAAACTACATGGGAGGTCCGTGTCTTTTAACTTTATTTTAATTAATGTCAACCATAATAAAAATTTAAAACGGACAATAGAACTAAAAACTCCTCAAAAACTTATATCTATTAATTAGGATTGGAAAAAAGGGCTTAACTTCAGTTAGATCAAGTTGGCAATGGCCCGAGTCCTTAAGAACATGATCCAAAATTCAATTGGGTCTAACTTATACTATCTGAATTTGAGCTTGATCAAGTTCCAGTAGATCCAAAATTTAAAACCCAATAACCCTCCATCATCGAAGAACTCAATTATTATCATTAATCCCTTCCATGATCGTTCAACCAAATATGCACATGAAGAATAGGAAACAAGAAAAAATAGGTATAAATTAAGAAATGGCAATCAATCTCTATTAAATAAAACAATAAACGAAGATAAATTAAAGAAATTAGCATTATCACCCATATCCTTAACCACTTTTTGTATGATAAAGTTAGTTTTTCAAATTTCAAATAAGTTTTTTTCACTAGAAAAGAAGCAAAGTGAGCGGATCGTGCAACTAGTAAGAGGTGCACATGCCAATGAGAGAAGGATTAATGATACATATAAAAATCACTAATAATTAAGGGAGAGGCAGAGAGAGACACACATAGAAAGAGGGGGTGTTGGTAGGTTGTGTGATGGTTATAAGGGTGGAAGGAAAGTGACGAGGAGCATAATGGAGAGAGTAAGTGAGAGGAGTGGAGGTAGAAGAAGAAAGGACATTGGTAGTAATAGGGAAGAGATTGACAAACTAAAGATTATATATATATATATAGACACACACAAATTTAAGATTTGGGTTGGACCGAACCATAAAGCTCAAACCCAACTTTATCCAAAGTTTAAAATTTAGAAGAGTTCAAACTCGACTTAAACGTGATTAATTTAGGCCAAACTCATTAATTTTCAACCAGATTGAGTTTGAACTAATTTGTCACTCCTAGTCTGAGTTAATATGAAATCTACTGATAAAATATAATTTGATTAAAATTTAGGTAAAGCCTAAGTTTAAAAAAATTAAACTTCATATCCAAAGTACGTAGTTTGACCCAGCTCATTTTGGCTTGAGCTCGATTTAATTTGATCTGACTTAACTTAGACTCAAACTTGGTCTGAACGCGATTAAACTAACTTGAACTCAATGAACCTAAACTGAAATCAATCAAGTTTGAATTAATTTTCTCAAGGTCCAATCAAAATTTAGACTAAATTAAAGCTATAAAAAATCAGGCTCAATTTTGAGTTCATATTAAGCAATTATCATCCCTAATACTAATGAAAATGTCTTACAATTATTACATTCCTGATATGTAAAACTTATCATGCAGTATAAAGACTCTTTTTGAATGATGCAATGAATTAGCGTGAAATAAGTTACCCCTCGATCAAACCTTTATAGTTCAACAAAATATAGAAAAATAAAATTACAATTGTACGATTCAATAATTTTTAAAAACATAAAACATGAATGTTTAAAAGGTAAGGACAGTGAATAATTGAAAGTACGATAATAATTTTAAGTAGGATGAAAACATTATTGAAAAAAATATAATAGTGGATTTTGATCTTTAAAAAGTGTTATAATGTGTATATTGTTGGAACGGGAATAGAACCCCTGTTCCACTTATTCTGGTCCTACTCTATTCCATTTCATCTCATTCACACAATTATGTGGGATCTAAAAAAATGTGTGGATGAGATGAAATAGAATAAAGTAGGAACATAGTAAATGGAACAGGTGATTTCTTCCCTATTAGAACACGATCGAGTTTGGAAGAAATTTTCTGTTTATATAAACGATAAATTTACGAATCTTTCAATTGAATTTCAGGATGTTAATAGGCTAGGCTAGTGCGGGTCCGGGCTGCTCCTGGCCTGACTCATGGGCTAATAAGTTGTTATTTTTGTGCTAAATTTTAAATATAAATCTCTTTAATGTGTTGAAATTTTTATTTAAGATTAATGAATTTGTTTCTTAATTATTCTCAAATGATTTTCAACAAATAAGAGATGAATTTAAACCAAAAAATGCAAGGAAAGCAAAAACAATTCAAATTTCCAGCTAGCAGAAAAAGTTTTTGACTAAGCGTGGGCAAAGGACAAATTTATCTATAAAATCTGATTTAAATACAAATTCGATACATTTAGGATTTTTATTATTTAGGGAATCAAGTTGTTCTCTTTTAGGTGGGGATCTGCTGTCTGATTATATGGGGAGTGTATATGATAAAGATAACGATAAGAAGGAAGAGAGGACACTTCTAGTTATTTCATCTTTACGTTTTCTACTATTGTTTTCTAGGTTTAGAGGATTTTCATATTTTTCTGAAAAAGATCATATATAGAGACTATGTGTTTTACTATTTTTCTGTTAGGTTTTACCTCTGTTATGAGTAGCTAAATTGTTCTTCTTAGTTGAAGGGAACCACGTTATCATTTAGTATGTGTGAGATTTTCTGAGTAAAGTTTATTTCATTGATAAACATTAAGTTTCTTCCAAATTGTTTTTTTTAATGATTGAATTAATTGATCTCTAGGGTGCGCAACTAGGAATTGATTGATTTAATTTACAGTCAGATTAGTAAAATCTGACATTTAGTTTTGCTAATCCAAAGTGACAATTACAATTATCATCTTTACGTTAGGGATTGGAAATTCTAGGAAATATGCTTATCTAGATTAAATACATATTATATGTGTATTGTCTTACTCACTGGTTCTCTTGGTTCTTAAAACTATTAATTAATCAAACTTAAGATCGTATCTAAATTGTTAGTTAATAAGAGTTATTAGAAGAAATGTTTCTACTCATTTAATCTTAAGAGAGAACATCACCTAATGAGTATTTGTTAATGAACTTAATTTTATATTGATGATTTATATTAGTTTGATAACATAGGTGACCCGAAATTAATGTTCGTTATTAATTTTTCATATTTGAATATTTTCGTTTATTTCAAAATTTTGTCATTTTTAATTTCTTTAAATTACGTTAATTCAACCTCCCAATTTATTTTGGTTTTTAACTCGCATAATATTTATCAATAGATTTCTCGTAGAAACGATCCCTACTTTTTACTACTACATTAATTTGTGTTGTAAGAAGTTTGTTTGTTTTTTTATAAATATTTTGTTGCAAATGATAGCATTACTACGGGCTGGGTGACCAGTGACCTGACCCGATCTAACCTTATATTAAAAAAAAAAAGAAATCATTTTTTGTATTTGGATCAGATTTAACCCCTGACTCGATTAACCTAGACCAAAATTGACATTCCTAATTGAATTTATGATAATCTACTTTTGAAACTCCTCTGCTTTGTCAAAGACTAGACGAAGACCAAGAACTTTTCTTGAAGGCCGACATATTTTCTTTGGTTTTGAACTTGGAAAATCTCAAATCAAACGAGCAGAAGCAGACCAAACAACGCATTCTTCATGAACAATGTGTGCATCTTTTTTTTTTTTTTTTCCGAGTGAAGGTTAAGGATCTTGAAGTAGGGGTGAAATGGGATTTATGGTTCGCACCATCTAATATAATGGACCCTTGTAATACAGAAATCTGTAGGTCGGTCCCTTTATTTGGACATCCCACGAATACTGCATCGCATCTTGGCCTTAAAAATCTTGATCAGCACCGAAAAGTGAAGAATAACCTTGGTGTCAGGAGTCAGGTGCTCTCTAGTCAGCAGTTTCTTTAGAGAAACAGCATTGATGCTATTCTTCACTACGAATACGATATCGCATCTTGGCCGTAAAAAATATTTGAACAGCACCGAAAAGTAAAGAATAACGTTGGTGTCAGGTGTTCTCTAGTTAGCCGTTTCTTTAGAGAAACAGCATTGATGCTATTCTTCACTAACTTACCTCTTTTTCCTGGTTCTCTCTATCCTTATATGCACATTATTGTACATATCCTTTTCATTGTACGAGAGACACGAAACATAGAAGTATTGATCATCATCACACAGAAAGGAGTAAGCTTTACTTGGAGTTCATTTTCAAGCTTGGATTTTCATCTTTTCTAGAAACACAAACAGATTGAAAGAGAGATACAGAGGCAGGGAGTTCAGTTTTGGGATTTGAATAATGGGATCGTCTTCAGGGCAGGGAAGTGGGTACGATCTCTCGTTCAAGATCGTGTTGGTCGGCGATGCTAGTGTTGGCAAAAGCAGTCTTCTTGTTAGTTTCATTTCTGGCTCTGTAGAGAATCTTCCTCCAACTATTGGTACTTGCAACTCTGATATCTTTCTGTAAATGCTGATTTTTTCTTAATTGTCCCTTGTATTCATAGCCAGCAAGTTGGATACAAGGATCGTGGATCTCACTTGAGATGAACCAACGCTCGGTGATTTACAAACATTATCTAAACTCCTATTAGATTAACTTATATTAGTTGCTCATTCAGTGATGCATTAGATGTTATCAGCTGTTAATCGTTTAGTTCTGTCCACATCAAGTTTTAACTGCTATTTATTATGCTTCTTCAATTCTTGATCTTTCTAAAACTTCATAGCATAACTATAAGGGACGAGCTATCTGACCTCTTCTTGTAACTTGCAATCAGCAAAGCATCTGGATATGGTTTTCGACGTGACAATGCATTAAGACTTTTTGTCTTTGGTTTTATTGACAGGTATGGACCTTAAGACCAAGCTTCTAACTGTAGGTGGGAAGCGATTGAAACTTACAATTTGGGATACGGGTATGCAATCGTATTGGTCTTATGCTGTCCATGTTTCCGCTTTACTATGTACACTTTGTCTTACTGCATTTTAGACAGAACTGAGCATAAGAACCTGTGCCATCTCAACGCCTTACGAGCTTTACTGCCAAATACCAATGCAACAGTAAACTATACAATAAAAAGGGAATAGCTTGAGAAAATTATACTTCGCATAACTGAAACGATCACGAAACTACCTATACAATTCACCATGGTCGGTAGTATCAAATTTAAGCGAGGAGTTCTTCATGAATATATTTAATGAACTCAAAATGACTTATCAATTACTCTTGTCAGTTCTTTTTTCTGTAGCAGAACAAAAGATGAACAGAATAACATTATATTTATTAATTTGCTCAATCGGTATGCTTCTTGCAGCTGGACAGGAGAAGTTCAGAACAATAACGGAGTCTTACTATAGGGATGCCCACGGGATTGTTCTCGGTATGCTATTGACAGTATAATTTATATGATATGACTTATCGATACTGCTGCTAATAAGTGATCAGAAACAACATGGAAGAGGTATATTGTATTATTACGATGGTGATGTTTAGTATTTCCCTACCCGGAGCTGAAGGCTCGTCAGAAGGTTTAACTATCCTTCTGTCACAAATTCTTCCCTTTCTTCCCCTCCCCTACTCTCTCTCCCCTCCTCTCTCAGCCTAAAATCCCCAATTCTGTTACGCCTAACAACTTGCCACATGTTGTTGGTCTTAACAACATCATTCTAAGGGACTGGATTGATCCTCAACTTCCATGGCGTAAAAAGACAAGTGAATGTTTCAGTTGCAGATATACTGCTCAGAGCTACTTGGATTGATTACCTGTCAATCATTAGTTGATTAACTTACTATTTTTTGTTCAACAGTTTATGATGTGACAAGAAGAGAAACCTTTACCAACTTGTCACAATTCTGGGCTAAAGAAGTTGAACTCCACAGCACAAACAAAGACTGTGTGAAAATGCTTGTTGGAAATAAAGTAGATCGAGTAAGTTACCCTCCTTCTGTATCGAGGAATATAAATGGATAACTGATAATTACTTATCATGGGATTAACTTTCTAACACGTTTGCCCACAATGTCTCAATGCAGCACCTTAGTGCATAAACTGTTGATTCAGTGATTGCCCATTATAACACTTGGAAAGTATAACCTTGAACTGGCTTTCTGTGCAGTTCAGCCTACTGGCACTGACGCAGCAATGAATTTTTCAGGATCACTGACTCCATTATATCTTTCCTTGAATTTATACTTTTTGTTCTCTTATTTGATCCTCCTCTTCCTTCTTACAAAATTATTTAAGGTAAAAAAAGGACAAAAATAGTGTCCTGCATCTCATCTTCCTATTTATTTAATTGAAACTTGTGAATGATGTCAGGAGTCTCAAAGAGCTGTAAGTAGAGAAGAGGGCATGTCTCTGGCAAAAGAGCTTGGATCGTTGTTCCTAGAGAGTAGTGCCAAAACTAGAGAAAATGTAGACAAGTGCTTTGAAGATCTGGCATTGAAGGTGCTCCCCCTTTGAAATAAAATAAACATTCTAGAAAGATGTTATGCCTATAAGTTTTGAACAACAGGTTACCATAAAATGATTATCATGTTGATCACGGTTCTTTTAAGTTGGTATTTTGCCATTTTTCTCTGAGAAGTACATTAGGCCTTCAATCTATCAATAAGGAATCATAGTCAATTTGCAATTTTGGTACTGGTCAGAATCTTTTAATCCTTCCATTGTATTTCTACGTTTTATTGATTAGAACTATTATCATAAACTGTTGAATCACTTTGAAAAACAAGATATTCTTCTTTGCTGCCATAGATAATACCTCAAATTTGGAAATGAGGTCTTCCACTCCCGAATCTAAAATTTCACCATTTGTCTCTCAGATCATGGAGATCCCTCCTATTCTTTTGGATCCACCTAAAGCAAACGAAAACATTGTCAAGCCAAACGAAGCTCCAAGTCCGCCTCCAGAAGGTGGTTGTTGTGGATAATGTAACAGGGTGACCTTTATAAGAAAGCATGACGTTCAAATAGCTATAGAAGGCCAAATTGAGCGATCCTGATGGTGTATGTATAATAATTTATGAACTTTTAAAACATTGTTGAACAGATTAAGTGTATGATAATTCCCATATCTTGCTTTATTGCGGAATTTTGGACCGGGTGTGATGATGTATATGATAATTGTTTTTCATGCTTCTTACAATGTTTTACTGTTAGTAGTATTGAGTCATTTTGGTTATTTTCAACATCATTCTGTGAATATGACCAGTCAAATAACATGTATTGGCCTGTGTTAATTTGTTTGCCTTGTTTGGATGGCAGATATTGATTCATGTTAGAAGAACAGACTGCATTGAATTGATTTTATCTATGTGAGTTGTTTGTTTCCCCAACTTCAGTCTTTGCTACCATCTTCATTAATGAGTGGCAGATGTATGTAACATTGGTTCCATTAAACAGGCTTAGTTTAGGAGTTCAAATTCAATTGGGAACTATAAAAAGAATACTTACCTTTCCCTAAAATATGCACTTAAATTTTTCCAGAGATTAAAGAACGCACAGAGACATTGGAAGAGAAGAAGATCAGCAGGAAGCAGCTGAATGAATTTATGAAATATGGAATTCAAGATAACTGGAAGGATATTAAAGCTATCAAAAGGATAAATAATTGTTATGACGAGATTTATGCGAACCAATAATCTAAGAAGCTTCAAAGTATGGACTTTTTCCCCAAAGAAACACTCAGTAAAGTGTTCATAATTACATTTTATCAACAAAGGGTAAAGGAAGCCAAAAAACATATATTCAAACAAAGACGTCATGAGAACGCACTGTGATCTTTTGCAACATTGAACAAGTAATAGGTAAATAGTCTATGTATACGAAGTTGTTTTTGTCTCGTTTATACATGATCACCTCATTCAAACCTGAGCACAGGCCCTGCATTAGTGAGGACAGGCAGAAGTTCCCGAGTTGTTGGTATGATGGCAGTCGAGTGATGAGGTTACTTTAGAGGAGGAGTGAGGTGAAAGGTGAGTTGTGAGAGAGAGAGAGAGAGAGAGGGGACGAAAGGAAGATAGGAAAAATAGATGTAGACAGGCCATATCACATCTCCTCCCATACCAAACAAGCGGCACGCACACTTTTACAGCCTGTACATATTTATGCAGTATATTCGTTAGTTAGAAGAGAGAGAAAGCAAATCTTTTATTTGTACAGACCTGGCTCTTGTATATATTTCATCGTTTTAGTGAATAAAAGAGTATCTTAGTATTTTCTTCACACAAAGAACTGACATGCTATCAGAGCAGAGTTTCTGCTTTATCCATTAAAACCTTATTATCCAAAAAAAACCCTTACCTTGAAAACGTAACAATGGAAATTCAAGATAGTGCGGAAATCACTATTGATGAAGAAGCTTACCACATCTCAGCCGCAGACAACCCAGTGAACCCCCTTGTACATACGCCCCTCGAAGGAGCAAACTATTTATCATGGAGTAGATCGATGGTCATTTCACTGAAAGTCAAAGGAAAACTCGGCTTCGTAAACGGAGAGATACAACCACCGGTTGAAAACGAAAAGCTTATGAGACGGTGGAAAAAGGTAGATAATATGGTTATAGCTTAGATCATTAACTCATTATCAAAGGAGATATCTGACTCCTTTTTAGTGGTGACGACGACAAAGGATCTTTGGGATGAACTCAAGGGGAGATATGGTGAAACCAGCAGTCCTCATCTGTACCAAATAACACAAGAGGTTAGCAATTTCAGACAAGGTAACAACACCGTGACTATTTATTTTACAAAGTTAAAAGGACTGTGGAATGATCTTGATGCCTTGATGCCGATTAGTACGTGTAACTGTGAAAATGCTGGAAAAAACCTGGAAGTTTTTAATGCAAATAGATTGATGCAGTTCTTGTTAGAACTTAGAGAGGAATACGCAACTGTGGTGAGCCAAATTATGTTGATGGAACCCTTGCCGTAAGTAAATAAGGCATAATCCATGGTACTCACGATAGAGAAACAAAAGCCTACAAACACAGAAAACATAAATCAGCTAGGGGTAGCTCTCATGGCGAGTACAGGCACCTTCAAGAAACAGACAAATCGAGACTTCACTGGAAAAGAATTCAGTAATCGGAGAGATGAAAAATTCTGTGAGCATTGCAAAGAAAGGGAACACACGAAGGATACTTGTTTTCAATTACATGGAATACCAGAGTGGTATAAAGAGTTACAAAAGAAGAAGGGGAAACCAGTGCACGCTGCAATGAACGTGAATGGCACCTACGAGGAACAAAGGACCGAACCACAATCCAAAACTGAAGTTGATTTAGCAGCCCTCATAATACAAGTCCAGGATTTAATGCGCATAATCAAGGGCAAATCCTCAGCTGAGACAAATAACGTAGCTTACAATAGCTTCACAGGTATGCACCCAAACAATTTTAGTTTTAGCAGTAGCAAAATTGATGGTGGTTCATGGATAGTAGACTCGGGGGGCCTCCACACACATGAGCCATAATCCCATGTTTTTTACAAACAAAACCAAAAACCCCCACCTTAAACCTGTGATACTATCGGACGGCACAACAAATTATGTTGACCGTGTGAGCAAATATAGATTTCCATAAAACCTTACAGTTACAAAATGTTCTTCATATACCCACATTCCACCAAAATTTAATGTCAGTCCATAAGCTAGCCACCCAAAGCAACCTTGCTATAATTTTCGTGACTGATAAAGTATATTTACAGGACCTGAAGACTTACGATGTTGTAGCTATGAGCAAGGTGGAAGGAGGCATATACAGAGTCGGAGTGCGTAACCTGCTACATCCATGCACTTTAAAAGGTCCCTCTTTAGATTTTTACGTTCAAAACCCAATTGTTAACCATGTTCAAGAAAACTTTGATATTTGGCATTTACGCCTTGGACATATTTCAAAAGAAAAACTCATACATTTACCAAATTTATGCATTTCACCTCCTAAAAGTATTCTGTGTGGTATTTGCCCATTAGCCAAACAAGCTAGAAAGCCATTCCCAACTCATAACATAAGCAGTCAATGACCTTTTGAACTATTACACATTGATTTGTAGGTTCTATACAGGATTAAAAATTTGGATGGCTCACGATATTTTTTAACCATTGTTGACGATTTTACAAGAGCCACCTGGATTTACTTATTAAACAATAAGGACCAAACGTACGAAACCTTAAAAACCTACATAGCCATGATTGAAAATCAATACCAGACATCTATCCTTTCTATTCGTATCAATAATGGCACCGAATTTGTCAACACCAATTGCCAAGCATTTTTTCACACCAAGGGCATAGCCCACCAAAAATCATGCCCTTACACACCTCAACAAAATGGTGTTGTTGAATGCAAACACAAACACCTTCTCCAAATTACCAGAGCTTTGTTATATTAAGCAAATTTGCCTAAACATTTTTGGGGGGAAGCTCTTCTTATTTCCACTTATATTATCAATCGACTTCCTATGAAAATTTTATCTTGGAAAACCCCTTATGAAAAACTCTACCGAAAAAACCCATCCTACAGTAATTTACGTGTTTTTAGTTGTCTATGCTATGCCACCAATCCCAAACCTTTTAAAGATAAATTAGAACCACGTGTATTGGAGAGTATTTTCTTGGAATACGCATCAGGACAGAAGGGTTTTAAGTTACTTGATCTTCATGATAATAAAATCTTTGTATCACGTGATGTCACTTTCCAAGAAACCCAGTTTCCTTTTTCACATCATAACAACCAACCTCAAACTCCCATTTTTCCAAATACTTTTACCAACCCCATAGACCACATTTTACCTCACAACCTACCTTTGTCATCATTTGAATCAGACACCCATACCTCACCAGTTCGCCACCAACCCACTTTGAACTCACCTACTGATGTTGTTTATACACCTGAACCACACCCATCGTCACCACCTCTTCCGCAACTTCGACGTAGTACCCATACAAAATTTCACCCATCTTACCTTCGTGATTATGTCACCTCACTTCCATCCCTCGGCACAGCTACAACGTCAACACCACAGGTTTGTTCCCCATCTCATACCTTTTTGTTATCTCATTTCTCCAACCCATTCACTTTCATGGCCAACGTTGCTACTGAACGTGAACCTCTTTCTTTTGCTACTGCCATTACTAATCATCTTTGGGTTAGCCTTATGAAGTTGGAGCTCGATGCTCTTCAACAGAACAACACCTGGGAGTTGTCCACTCTCCCCGCAAGCAAATGAGCTTTACACATGAAATGGATCTTCAAAATAAAACGTAAACCAGACGGCTTAGTGGATCGCCGCAAGGCCAAATTGGTTGTCCATGGGTATACTTAAAAGGAGGGCCTGGACTACACTGAAATCTTCTCCCTGATCGCTAAGCACACCATAGTTCGTGTGTTGATCGCCATTGTAGCTGCATTTGCCTGGCCCTTGCACCATTGTGACATCAATAATGTCTATCTCCATGGCTCTCTCACTGTAGAATTATACATTCATCCACCCCAAGGGTATTCCAAAGCTGCCCCAGGTCAAGTCTGCCGTTTACGAAAATCCATTTATGTTCTTAAACAAGCGGGTCGCCAGTGGAATCATGAAATCACCTTCAAGCTCCTGAATTCTGGCTTTCTTCAATCCTCATCGGACCCCTGTTTATTCATCAAAGGCTATGCTCAAACTTTCATGGCTCTCATTATTTACGTAGACGATGTTCTCCTTACCAGTCCTTCCGAGGACCTACTCCTAGACGTCAAAAATTACCTACACAATTTGTTTATTATTAAAGACCTGGGCCAGCTACATATTTCATTGGACTCGAGTTACATCGGTTCGACAATGGCATCTCCATTTCCCAGGACAAATACATCTAGGATATTCTCACGGAAGCCAACTTACCAGACATCAAAGATGCCGTAGCTCCATTTCCTCAAGGCCAGAAACTCACACCTGATGACGGCCTTTACTCAGCAACTCTGATCAATACAGAAGGATCGTCGGCCAGATACTTTATTTAAACTTAACTCACCTCGACATCACTTTTGCCATCCATCAATTAACTCAGTTCACTTCAGCACCACGACAACAACACTGGGACACATTGCTACACATTTTTCGCTACCTCAAGCGGACCGCAACATATCGGCCTTTCTATCCATCACAACAAACACTTCCCCTACATATTTTCTCTGACTCCGACTGGGCCGGCTGCAATTATACCAAGAAATCCCTCACTGGTTATTGCGTTATGTTAGGTGATGCTTTAGTATCGCAGAAAACCAAAAAACAACAGATTGTTAGTCATTCTTCTGCCAAGGCCGAGTACAGAAGCATGGCCAGTGTTCTTTGCGAGACTCGTTGGATCACCTACATCCTACGTGATATGTTGGAACCCGATCCCCAACCGGAATAACGAAAAGCGGAACAACTAGAACAAGGCAAATAGCAAAATGCGGAAGCCAATAGCAAAAA
>JANIJH010000004.1:58321889-58349314 GCA_024520975.1 Erythroxylum areolatum | reverse complement strand
ATCTTCCACTACCTCATCAATACTGCCATCTAAGTTATCTGCATCCAAAGTAAAGTACTATATAAAAAGATTACTAGCAAGCTACGGAACACTCAACAATCCATGAGGATGAACAAACAATTGCCCACTAACAATGATACAATACAACAACATTCCAAGGATTGTCTTCATTTTTCCGTAGCTGAAGGAAATAATTTCAGTTCATGATCATCTTAATCGAAAATATTATTAAAAAAACGCGTAAGAACCATCTAGATAAGGGGAAAAATAAAAGAAACGTTACATTTTCATTAGAATCAAACCAAAAACATAAAAGAATACACAATTTATCAACAGCATCTCACTCGCTTTCTTAAGAAATTTGATATACATTACATGAAAATCATTTCAAAGTTCTTAATCAACCAACTCCAACCAATCGAAAACAAAACGAAAAGATATTGCCTTTTCCCAAAAAATGACCTTAAAATTAAAATCTAAATAAAACCAGAAATTGAGTCTTGATTGCCCAACTAATCAACAACTAAAATAGGTAATCAAGATAAAGTCTAAGGAAAACTGAAATGATTAAAGAAGAAAGACCTAGAGCCACGCGAAGGGTGTCGAGGTCCCCGAGCTGGGCGGCGGCAGCAAGGTCGCGTAGATGGTGTGGAATTTCCGGTTCATATACGACAAAATCCCCTCCCAGGAAGAGACTGTTTTCTTCTCCGTTCTCATCATCATCTATAAAACCGTCGGGTCTCACTGCCATTTCCTTCTCTCTCTTTTTTTTTTTTGGTTTTCTTTTCTTCTGCTCTGTGTTAGCCGCTGTCTATCGGTCTCGAGTCCGGACCTGCAATTTGTGCACATAAAGCATAGAGTTTATGGTTATAATCAAAAATAAATTAATTATAAGCTATAATAATTTAAAAAATAATATGCATAATCTAATTATTATTAATATAATAAAGAATATAGTATCCTTCTAAGTTCTCAACTTAAATTACATTGAATGATGAACTCGTTTATATTTTTTAAATTGAGATTTTGTAAATTTTGAAGTTCATAATAATTTTTATTATAAAATAAAAATTCATTTCTTTTTAAACTTTTGCTTGAAATTTAATCGAATTTATTAACATTACTAAAGTTTTTTTTCTTACGAGATGTCTTAGGAGAATCTTAACTATAAAAAGACACCTTTAAGTTATCCATATCTAAACTAATTCTTGTTTGAATCGGTTAGATTTTTTATAGGAGGCAAAGCTTTAACTTCAAATTTTAAACGGTTGCATATATAAGAAAGATTCGAATCTACGACTTCATTTAAATCAAGAAAACTCCTTACCAATTCACTTATGGACTTAAATTACTACTAAAGTGCAAGTTAACTCTGCCAAGGCTATTCTTCTGCAGGACAAGTATAGTTTTTTTTTGTATAAATCATCCGTTATCCGACGCCATATGAACAATTAACTAATCCAAATTTGAGCCGGATATGACCATATAGGCGGCAAAGCTACTTATGTTAGCTACTTATGTCCGTGTTAGTTATCCGCGTCACACCCGTCTCTACATACCCCGTTCCTTCGTATGTTGAGCTCAATTTGCGGTGTGAATGGATGTGTCTCTTTGTTGAGGAGAGGAACATGACAACTTAACATGACAACACAAAAACTAGGTTTAAGTTGTCATGTTATGTCCTGTTTGATGCTCACATCTCGCTTGATGACAACGCGTTGATTTGGTTAAAAACAATGTTGGGTTTGTATTTTAGATGTTCACAAAGTTGGTATGCTTTTATTACACCTTAGAACTTCAGTTTTTCATAAATATAAAGTGTTGGAAAGAGACGATTCTAACACGGATTGATTGATCACAGCTGCTTTAGCCAGATAGGCACATGGATCTTCTTCACAGGACCATACGCTTTTAGTGTTCAGTTACGAAGTTTGGTCTATGATTAGACCAAGTGCTAAAAGTCTGTTGAACCAACCTAAAATAACACAAAGGTACTGCTACAAGCATCACATCCTTTATGACTCTCAAAGTTACAAGTATAGTTATAACATGTGATAATTAAAACTGAATATGCATTCAATAGTGGTATTGAACTTGGTTAAACTGAACATAACTGTAAGTCCAGCCAATTAAACATTTCTTATTGTTTTTTACAACAAACCTTAACTAATAAATCCCATAAAATTTTCTCTCGTACAGTTTTATAGTGTTTAAGAGCAATGTAATGGGAAAATTGTCATAATGGGGAAAACCAGAGGTACCCGAATCCAACATCAGGCTAGTGTTGTAGCATACTGGTTTGGAAAGAGTGCGTGACGTATAAACAATAACATAAAAGCAGGGAAGTTAAGAATAGCTTTTGTCTGCTAGCCATCAGTTTATTGACATGAAACATAACAAACAGAGAGGGATGAAGGTTTAGCTCGTATCTCTTACACTCATCAAACAACGAAAACAGAACCTAATCCCACCACAAGTTTGGTTGCGGTGATATTGGTGGTGGCATGCCCATCTCATCATCCCACTCCTTTGTCAGGGCAATTAAAGAGGAACCTTTTACTGTGACACACATGTCCACAGATACTCTAACTATCCAACTCCAGGCAGGACTAAGTCATTAATTACCATGAAAATTGGCATTTCGGGAATTGAAGAATGAATAATCAAATTAGTGAAAGTGGAAAGTTAATAATACAATTCACATGAAATTGATGATCAATTGATTTTCTCAAAATAAGGAGTCAGGATCGTTGCCACTTCTCATGATTGGTTAGTAGTGGCAATCCACCACAGCAGAAGCAGAAAAGATGAGAACTTTTCCCTTTGATGTGAAGTGGAATTTGGGTTGATCTCGGGGATCATGATCTTCAGGTGCTGGAAGATTAAGATCTAACTGAAGACTATTCCTTGGTTTCTTCGACACTGGGGACTCGTCAGAACTACTTGCAACCAAACTCATGCTTCTTGTTGCCGTTGAATTGGTAGCAAACGCCCTATGCCTCCTCATATGGCCACCTAAGGCCTGACCAGACGAGAACTCAGCCCCACATATGGAACACTCATGAAGCTTATTAGATTTGCCAACATTGGATGTCCCTAAACTCCTATCAGCTATTTGCAACGACAGGGCTGTGCTCATAATATGCCGTTGATCTTCCTCTTCCTCTGCAGTCACAGCACACCTTTTCTTCTCCTCAATCATTGCCTTGGGTTTCTTGTGGCTGGCTCTGTGTCCACCCAGCGCTTGAAACGAAGGAAAGCATCGGTTACAGGTCTTGCATTCGTAAGCAAATAACCCCTGATGAGGTTTGCTTGTCGTGGTGGTGGTAGTTGTTGATGCAAGCTGGTGATGAGAGTGTGATAACTTGCGAGCATGGTGGCCTTGAGCCAAGAGAATCAAACAATTGGCCATGTCTTCCTCTTCCCCTCTTGCGCTTTCAGCGAATTCATTAACCGAACTGCTAGGAGACGACGTGTTGTTATCAACGGCAAATATTCTTTCGTGCTCTTCTCCGCTACTAGAAGATTTGGTCGTCGAGATCGCCAAAGATAACGGAGACGATGGTCTTTGACGCTTGGTGCGCTTACCCTTGATAATCTGCATCAATTCCTTGGACCCCGTTACGTCTTGCTGAGCCTCCATCACCATTTCTGTCATGAACATACTAAAACAAAGAGAAAGAGAGAAGGTGAAGAAGAATGGTGATGGAGGAAGCACAGAAGATAGAGTTTGGTATTAATATAAAGAGAAGAGAAGTGAATGGTGTCAAGGACGAGAATAGGGAAGTTTTAATATTGTTTCTAAGTGGGATAGTCACCCGTGAACAGTAACCGTGAATTTGGCTTGCTTTGCCAGTCTTGCGTTTCCAAACTTGGGAAGTTATTATATAGAAATGTAACCAGTCACATATAAATGAGTATATAGATAGATAGATAGATAGATAGATACAGGTGTATGTTGAGAGACAGACATGTAAAGATAGATAAGAAAAGAAGCAAATGCAAGTATGAGGAGGCGAGGAAACGAGTGAGATTCGGTTGGCTTTGAAGCAAACCCATTACTTTTTCTAAACTATTTCTTCCGGAGGATTGGTTTGCAAGCCTGGAACCACAGAATTTTTGCGCTGCTTCCCCTCTTTTTCTCCTTTCTCTTGCTTTTCTTGCCTATCATGCTAGTTCTTAATCCCAATTTGCTTCTTACCTTGTAACATTTTACTCAAAAAGTTTTGAGTTTAATAATTACACCATAAGTTATGATTAAAAAGAAGGGAGTTCAAGTGAAATATAATTAAGGAGTAATGGCATTGTATTAGGCACTTAATGAAGCAGTTCATGTGGGTTGGGGTTGACCCACAACTTTCTTCCTTTCACACATTGTACACAGAACAGAAATTAACTTGTTGGATCGACCATGACCCTGAAATCACGCCGGCTATACCATCCAATTATTGGATGACTATATCCTATGCTTTAATAATGATTGACATGAAATTGTGACAGCTGCTATCTAGCAGCAGGACAAGTTCTTGAAATGTTTTAGCATAGTTTTCATTGGCATTATATTAAGCATAGTTTTCATTAGCATAACAAAATATAATGCCCCTTTATTCAATCCATCTTGTGAGTAATTAGTTTCCATATATTGCTCAGTTGGTCTAATTGACTTTGTCAATTAAACTAGTATTAAAAGAAGACTTATGGCCACTACCCTATCAGTTAAATGCTCAACGGATCCTTTTACCTGTCAACCTTACATTCGTTTTTGACAAAAACTCACAACTTAAATTGACTTTAAAAATACTAGATAGTTACCATTGACATACCAGTTACTTGACTATTTAGTCAACATCTTTAACCCCTTTTTAGTGCATCAGATAGAAAAAATACGTGAATCTTTCACCTTTTGTAACCTCATACATGAGATTCCGTTGCTTGTCTTGTCTAATCATCAGACTAAAAACTCTCGAGAGTTCAATTCTCTTCAAAAATCTCTTTACTTCTGAGTATCCTGTGTAATTTCGTTTGGCCTTAGGATTAAAAGCATGTAGGTGGTCCAGGACACAACATCGATAGGATCAAGTTGTTATTACTAGGTTATCTTTGTCTTGTAACACTTTTTACACCCCTGATCAACTTCTTGGTTGCATATGCCAACAACTGAGCACATCCAAGATGCAATTCACCCAAAAAGAGAATACCTACAAAATAACTGAAAAAGGAAGTTTCATACAACCCCACCCTCGACCAGTCGTCAGGTTTTGGACACATTCAAAAGTACGTTATGAGCTGTAGCTTGGCGGCTCCTTCCCCTAACTGACGTCTCTCGTCATGCCGTTCTCTAATAACTTATTCTTTTCTCACAAAAGAAACAAAAGAGGTTCTCTGCATGGGAATATCTTGTCTACTTATCTTTCCTCATTTTTTAATATATCTATTCATATCGTGTAACTGTAACAGCTAAAGAGAGATTGGTATCAATTATAATTATAATACTGGGCGGTGGCCATGTAACTTGGTATTTAACTTGTTTGCAAATTGCAAGTAAGTCGAGAGGAATGTATATTACGGGGGAGAGATTCTTGACGTGAGAAATTATTGAAAAGGGTTTGTGAGAGGCACGTAAGAGCAAATGCCAGAATCAACGGTGTAGTTGGTGATGACCCAAAGTAAAGCATATCATCATCATCAGATCATCAAATCATCAAGCTGCAAATTCTAAACTTATATTCTCTTGGATTTCGGTTGGTGTCGTAACTGTATTGTTACTTTTATGGAGAGGCAGGCCGGCTAGCTTCCTTCTATTGTTCCTTACTCTACATTCATACTCTTCCTTGTTTATATCTTCAAGTATACACTTTAGTTTATCAACCGTTACTCTTAATGCTTCTCCACTTCTTTGTCTTCCAATGTACGTACCTTATGTACAATACATAATCATTTTAGTGTTATATTTTATGAGAGATTAAATCATGATGGAGAGCAACTCTGCTGTTTGTGGGTATTATTGAGTTGTCATTTTGGTAGAATCTACAACTAGATTTATAATAAGTTTAAGTACGATGGAATTAATCATATGAATATTAAAGTGAAGTCACATCCAAATCCTTAACATATAGATTTTTTTATTTGGATTATATATAGCCTTCTCAGTTTCTTGTTTTTAATTAGTTTTAATCCTAGAAACAAAACAAGTGATTCTAAACTTTTGCTCTTAAAATTTGAAAATTTTACTTTTCATTTTTAAGTTGTTAATTACTAAAATTAATAAGAATACATAAGAGGAAAAGCGTAGGAAGCAACTGATAAAAGTTATTCTTTTGTGACTTGAAAGTCATAAGTTTAAATTGTAGAGATAGTCTCATTGTCCTCGAACTCTTACAAAGTGGAGAGTCTTGTACGTTGACTTTTAGTAAGAATACATAAATAATTTAAAAGTAAGGGGGACAATTTTATTTTTGTTATTTCGGAAAAAAAATAATTTTTCATCTCTTTATTTTTCAATTCTGCGAGAAAATTAAAGAAAAAGTAAGAGGAAAGACAAAATAAAGCATGTAACAGCTTCAAAGTCGCAGCGATGCTTTAAATGTTAGGATTTCACTTTCACAGTATCATCACATTAGGCTAGAAGTCAAGGGTACTACAGTGTCATTATGTTCTTCACTCACTCAAAAGTAATTATATCCTAAAGATTTGACGATTAGCATATAAATTAATCTCATCACTCCTACTCTTTTAGATAAAACTAAGTCGCACCTAGTATAAATGGATTGTGATTTCAATACATAATGGTCACACCCGACTGGCATTGCATATTAAACCCATGCCAGCTATAGTCCTTCACATGAACCACGAGGATTTTTGTAATTGCAACAAAACCGCAAACTTGGCCTTCCATTGAACGCACCTAAACAAGTAATTGCATTAATTAATCATATGATTACATCCAAGAAAATACTTGCCAGCCTGCCTCGACTAAGCCTAACTAGTCTTTTTCCCACCACACATAATTTTATCCGCTACGTGTGCTGCTTCTACTTGTAATCCTTTGAACCTACTTGCTTCCTGAATTGTTAATTCCCTCCTTGGAGAGAAGTTGGAACTTCCAACCAACATCTTCCTCCCTAGATAATGAATTCGTAATCTCAAGGGAGACTAATTAAAGTAACGGACATTTTCATTTTAAACGTGAACTTTTGCATTTTCGACCTAGTTACAAGGATTTGTTTCGTCATTGTCAATCGATGGACTTGTTCCAAGAGACGGTATTATAGGATTTGTTTTTTCATTCTCAATCAATTGACTTGCTCCAAGAGGTGAATTGACTTGTTCCAAGATACATATGAGTTGATCAAATTAAGAACAAAATAAATAACTTCGGCTATCCGTCTCCACTAAGAACAAAATTAAAAGCTTAATCTATCCATATCCATTAAGAACTCGAATTTTTCCATATTTTATTAACCTTAGACATCCATTTTCTTAAAGTAAGGCACATCATTATCATCAAGTCGTAAGAAGAGCTCCAATTTCTAATACTACTTTCTCTTGAATTTCAATTGGTGATGGAACTTTATATGCACTTGCTGAGAGAGGCTGGTTTGCTATACTTTCTTTCTTTCTTTAGTAAAAGATTATAGCCATGATCTTTAGGTGTAGATTAAGCAAATCATGAGTAGACTAATACCCTTCTATTGTTACTTGGATATTTTATAAGTCAATTCAACATATATTCAGTAGTAATACATGTTAGAATAATAAATAAACTAAATTCGGAAGAAATCAAAATACTTCCTATATGTCATTGTTGTTTTTACTTGAAAAGTCTACATTTTAGAATTCTTCAAAGCTCTCAATCCAAAAAAATTGATGGTGTATATTTTCAGAAGAGGAAAAGACCTTAGGGGAGCCCAAAAATATGCAAGAAAAATATATCAATGTGCTCTCATCAAGCCCATTAACAGTTATCACAAAAACCTGACATTCATATCCATTAATTACATAAACGTTGGACCATTTAATACGGAAAACATCTTGTATTCTCCCACTTCGTCCATAAGTTTAACTTAATGTCAAATCCTAATATGATCCAAATGCAATATACGAATCATGGTGCATGATAGATCTTCTAGTTGTTGAGTATATTTTTCCATGTATTACAATGTACTGTATTCTGTATCAACCTGAATGTGATAACATTACTTAATAAATAAACCATATGGCTCAGTTTGGTTGGCGAGAAAGTAAAATAAATTTGGAATATGATTCCTTAGAAAATAAATCAATGGGAAGTAAAGATATTCACATATTTGGATACTTATAAGAATTCTAATTAGAAAGTTTGGTGGATTCTTATTATAGTGTTTGATATGTAACATATTTTATAGAATGTAACTTAATTTTGACTTGTGTTTCTAATTATATCCCTACAAACAGAATAAAAATCGAAATCGTTAAATTAAAAAAATGAACTTGAAGATTGTCGATTGAAACTTTTAAGCAAAAATATTCAAAATTCAAATACCGACTGATTCTAAAAATTTTAAACAATAGGGGGATTTTTTTACAAAATTTTCAAAAAATTTTTAAATTTCTCTCCCTCCCTCTTATCTCTCCTTCCCTCTTTTTTTCAAAGTTTTTAAATTAGTTATTTTATTTATTTCAACTTTTATAATTATTGTGAATTTTTAATTTTTGTTTTTAAAATAATAATAAATATTTTTATTACTAATAATAATTATAAATTAAATAAAACTTTTTTTATTTAAATTTATTTTAATATTTATTATAATATTTATTAATAAAATATTTTATTTTTAAAAAATAAATAATTTAAAAATTAGTATTTATAAACTAATATTTATCTTAAGCATTTTTAATTATTAAATCCAAATTTATTTGAAATTTATGTATTTTAAAGTCGTTGAGTTGAGAGAGAAGAAAGGGTTAAATTGTCTAGTGTATTTTTTAGATTAAATTCCTGAGGAAAGCAATTTAAATACCAAGGAGATGTTGGGATTTAGAATCCAAGTGCCACTACTTTTCCTAAATTAGGAAAGTTTTTACTTTCGTAACTATTCAAAAAAACAAACCAAACGTAATAATTTAAATTTTAGAAAAAATATTACTTTCTTTGGCAACAATCCGTGTCAACCAGACGGGGCCTATGTTTATTCTAAGTCTAAAATAATCAAGTTTTCCAAAATTAAAAAATGAGTACCATAATATCAGAAAATGTTATAACAATTTCACGAGAACAACATTGTCCATATAATGAAAAATATATCATAGAGCCTAATCCCATTCTAACAACATGATCCTTCAATTTTGTTGGTGGCAGCCTTTTGTTAAAAGATCAACTATCATCAACTCAGTACTAACGTGTTCAAAGATCACTTTCTTTTTCTTAATATGTTCTCTTATAGATAAAAACTTTATGTCAATGTGTATACTCTGACTGCCGCTTTTGTTATTTTTAGCCAAAAAATAGCAACTAAATTGTCACAATAAATTCTTAATGGCCTAGAAATGGAATCCACAAGTCTAAGTTTATATATGAAACTTTTTAGCCATACACCATATGATGTAGCCTCAAAACAAAAGGCAAACTCAGCCTCCATGGTAGAAATAACAGTCAAAGATTGCTTTGTACCCCTCTAAGATATGGCTCTGTGGGAAAAAAATGAAGATATAATCTAATGTTGATTTTCTTGAATAAACAAACACAATAAAATTTGAATTTGAGTACCATATTACCTCTAGATTGTCGATTTGTTTGTACATAAGCATGTAATTTTTGATCCTTTAAAGGTTCCTTAGTACTTTCTTTGCAGCTCTTTAGTGATCTAATCTTGGTCACTATGATATTTACCTAATATTCCAATGACAAATGCAATTTCAGGTCTTGTATAAACCTAAGCATACATCAAGCTTTTGACTATAGAACATATGAAATGTTTTTCATTTGTTCTATTTCAAAATCAAGTTTTGGGCATTAGTCTAAATTGAAACTATCACCTTTCATAATAGGAGCTACACTTGGTGAACAATCTTTTATCTAAAATCTCTCTAAATTTTTATTAATATATGTTTCTTGAGACAAACCCAAAATATCATGGAATCTGTCTCAATGGATCTTAATGTTAATTATATAAGACGCATCACTCGCATCTTTTATTTCAAAATTTCTAGAGAGAAATTGTTTCACGTTATTTAGCAAACCCTTATCCTTTGTTGCAAGTAATATGTCATCTGTTTATAATACGAGAAGACAAAATTTACTCCACTAACCTTTTGTTATATACATTAATCCATGATATTTTCTTTAAAACTAACTGATGAGAAAACATCATAGAATTTCAAATACCATTGGCATGATGGTTGTTTCAATATATATATGGATCTTTTAAGCTTGTAAAACAAATGTTCACCATTACTAAAGGAGAATCCTTCTGGTCATTTCATGTAAACCTCTTTCTTTAGGTCACCATTTAAAAAAGTCATTTTCACATCCATTTGATGCAATTCTATGTCAAAATAAGCAACCAATGCTAAAATTATACAAAATGAATCCTTTTAAACATAGGAGAAAAGGAATATGTGTAATTGATTCCTTCTTTTTTAATGAATCATTTAGCAACAAGTCTTGCATTGTATCTCTCAATGTTGCCTAATATGTCTCTTTGTTTTAAATACCCATTTGTAGCCTATGGATTTTGTTCCTTTAGGCAAGTCAACAATATGCCAAAATATCGTTATTTTTTGTGGAATTCATTTCTTCCTTCATAGCATTATACCATAAATTTGATTCTTTGCAACTTATGACTTGCGAAAAGGTTTCAAAATCATTCTTGGCTCATATATTGTAGTTAGATTCATGTAAATACACAACATAATCACTAGTAATAGCTGATTTCCTTATTATAGTAGATCTCCTTAATGTTGCACCAATATCCTCCTATGGAGTCTGTTATTCAACTGGTTGTTGAATGCTTTTAGGTCATTCCTAAATAACTGGATTTATTGAACTATCAACAAGTTATGATTTTTTTTTATTGTCATTTATGTTGACCATAGGTTGTTGAATTTCAACCGTTAGTTGTACAACATCTATTTGAACCTGAGGAGCATTGTGAACGACAATCACCTTATTGTTTGATGTAAAATGCTAAGTTTCCAAATGATAATAATCAGAAACTATATCTTGAAATTGATCCCTCATATTAATCAAGTCATTCTCAAGAAATTTTTATTTCTTAATTACACAATTTTAGTGTGATGTGATGGATAATAAAACATATATCTTTTACACCTTTTGGCATATGTAATGAAATACCCATTTATGGTCCTTAGGTCCAATTTTTTTTCTTTTGGATTATAAATTCTTATACTGAGTTTGCGACAAGTACACATATGGGGATTTCCATCTAAAATGAGAATTTATAATCCAAAAGAAAAAAATTTGGACCTAAGGACTATAAATGGGTATTTCATTACATATGCCAAAAGGTGATAACCAAGGCAATTCCAAAGACACAATATATTATTGTCTTAAGAACTTCAATCCACAAAGACTTAGGAAGTTTGGAGCTACTCAACTTGCTCTATACCATGTCCAATAATGTTTAATTGCTTCTTTCTGCCACACCATTCTGATTTGAAAATCCAGGTATAGTGTATTAGGCTACTATCTAAATTTTTTAAAGATACCTTGTAAATAGACCAGCTGCTTATCCACCTTCAGTAAATATACCATAATGTTTCTCACCTCTAACAAACCTCACAATCTTAATTTGCTTACCGTATTGTTTCTCTACTTCAGCTTTGAATATTTGAAAGCATATAGTGGTTCATTCTTGTTATAAAGCAAGTGGAGATACATATATCGTGAGTAATCATCTACAAATGAGATGGAAGTATTTCTGATTATACAAGTCCATATCTAGACTACAAATATCCAAATGTATGATCGCTAATATGTTTGAACTTATTTTAACACCTTTCTCTAATTTGTTGATCTGCTTTCCGTTTATGTAGTCCATACAAGTTTCAAAATCAGTAAAATCTAAAGTACTTCGTCATTCACCAATCTTTTAATCCTTTTTATAAAGATATGTCCTAATCTTCGATGCACAATATGGAGGAATTTTTATTCATAACACAACATTTTGTTCCTGAATGAACATGTGTTGTTGATAAGTGTAAATTGCATCATGTTTTAGGGTTTGTTTTGATATGTATTTAATTGTTAATTCAATCGTTTAGTATGTGTTTAGTTTAGAATTGTATTAGTTTGTTAATTATTGTTGTTTAAGTGTTTTTATGGGTTAGTACAAGTCTTTAAGCTTAAATATTTTGTTTTTAAGGTACCTTGATGTGTTTGTTAGTGTTTCAGGGTCAACATCAAAGAACGAAGAAGTTTAGCAGATATTCAGGTCGAAACAATAGCCCACAATTATGGCACAACAGGCCACAATCGTGATAGAAGCACTGGAGTTGGCCCACTATTATGGCCCATTGTGATAGAAGCCTAAGACATGGCCCATGATCGTGGCCTACATGTCACGATAGTGACAAAAGGCTTAGATGTGGCCCACGATCGTGGCCTACAGGGTCACGGTTATGGCCTGCATTGAGCCGATGCGCAGACACTCAAAAACATTAAGTTTCAAGAAATTGTTAGACCTTTTAGACCTCGAAAAAATCCTAAGATTTCTTAGAACATAAAGGATATTTAAAGAACAAGACAAAGAGGCAAAGAGAAGCTTTTACATTAACCACTTTTAGAGAAACTCTAGAGAGAATTATCAAGAGATAGAGAGAAGAGGAGAAAAAGTCAACTCAACGTACTTCTTGGATAAGGAGCTTCCCGACGTCGCTGCCTCCCGTCATCTGTTCAATTCATATTTCCTGCTATTTTCAGTTTTATTATTGTATAGAATTAGAATAATAATCGATGATAGGATTTCTGAATGTTGATGATGTTCTAAACTCAAATTCGGAGTTTTATCTTTGATTTAATGAAATTTGATTTTTTTGTGTTATTTGGATTTACTGCGATTTAATTCTAGGCATGCATAATTCGATAATAAACAGAGAGGGTGAATCAAATGAAAAATAATTAAATTGGGCTAATGAGAGTTAGGTAATTTAATAGAACAAGAATTAAATCAAATCGGTAAATTGTGCGAAGAGAGATCTTACATAAGTTTTTGATAGCTTATTAGACAACTTCAAATCTAATTTTGGATAGGTTGTTGATTGAGAAATTGCAACTTTCATAATCTTATTAGGGTTTATAATTTAAGGTTAATGGTTATAGCTCGAGAGAGAGTAATTAACCCTAGGGTCTTCTAAAACCAATAATATGATAATTTATAATCAATTAGGTTAGCGTTAAAGATAAGTAAAATTCTCTTTCTCTCAATTGATAGTTCCTTTAGGTTGATTCTTAAGTGTGTGTTGCAACTGCTAAATTATTAATATTTTCGTGATTGATTCTTGAATTGATTTACGTAATTAAAATGAATTATCATTTTAGTTTCGTTAAATTTTGAATTTCTGTTATTTGTTCTGGCCTTAGATTTTAGGATTAGATTATTCCTCCACGTAGGATCGACACCTTAGGTACTACACAACGAACCATGCGCTTGCAGATTATCAAGGTTAATTAATTAAAACATACACACTTTAAACAACCCGATCAAGTTTTTGGCGTCATTATCAGGGAGACGATTAGTTTAATTCTTTAATTGAAGGCATTTAGTTAGTTTTTGTTTTTTGTTCTTTCTATTCTTTCTTTCTATTTCTGAAATCTTGCTCTTGCATGAACACAAAAGTCACGAGAAGTTCGAGTCATTAGTTAAAACTTTAGATTTAGACATCACTCGATTAAAACAATTTATTAGGAAAGCTTGGAATGAAGAAGAAGAAGAAATTGCGAAAGCAATAATGGACGAGGAATTTTAGCAAGATTTGGACCACGAAGCGAATCAAGGATGTCAAAAATGGATCTTTATGGGACTTCATGAGGCCAAAGTTCAATGCAACTAACCAAGGAGTAGCTAGGTCACCCGTATAAGCAGTATCTTTTGAAATTAAACCAACCCTCCTAAACATGCTTTAATAGAGTGTGCAATTCTATGGACTAACAAATGAAGATCCTAATGCATATATAGTGAATTTCCTTAAAATATGCGATACCTTTCAATACCATCAAATGTCAGAAGATGTGCTCAGAATTAGGCTCTTTCCTTTTACCCTTAGAGATAGAGCAACGGCTTGGTATCATTCCCTCAACCCAGCCAATGTCACAACTTGGGATCAGCTAGTTTATGCCTTTTTAGATAAGTATTTTCCCTTTACCAAAATTATGAACTTCTAACAAGTGATAGGGAATCGATTTATGAAGTGTGGGAAAGATATAAGGATTTGTAACAAAAATGGCCACACCATAACTTACCCAAGGAATTCTTATTGTAGACATTCTATAGAGGAGTAACCCCACATACGAGAGGCAAGATTGATGTAGCTTTAGGAGGACACTGATGAAAAAGATGGTTGATAAAGTGGAAGAGTTGATAAAGGAGATGGCTAGTAATGTCTGCCTATGGACAAATGAGTGGAGTAAACAAACTACTACTTTGCAAGAACAAAAAAGAATTGTGGTTGTCGATCAAATGATGGAGATGCAAGCTAAAATTGACAACTTAACTCAACAGCTCAAGAACATGAAGGCTTCGTCCTCATCTTTGGTAAAATCCATGCAACTTAAGTGTGAATTCTATAGATAAATGGACCATGATACGGTGGAATGTTTCTTGATGAAGGAAAGTGATCCAAAGCAAGTGAATTATATGGGAGCTCAATATGGACAACGGGGGGGTGGAATAATCCCTACTCTAACACTTATAACCCTGAGTGGAAGAATCACCCTAACTTCTTTTGGATTAACAATGCTGGAAGACAACTCAGACCTCAAGGATAACCAAGATTCCGACAAGACAAATCGAACTCAATGGAATCCAAGTTGGATAGGATTTTAGATGAAATTGGAGGCATGGAGGATACATATAGGAGGCTTAAAAGCAAATTCGAGCAAGTCGCTAAGAACCACGCCTCTTCAATACACAATCTGGAGGTCCAAGTTGGTCAACTAACGAAGGCAATTTTCACTCGAAATGACCCTTCTAAAGAATATCAAGTCTAACTTAAAGGAACAGATCATGGCCATTACTCAAACTTAGGAAAAAAAACTCAAACACTTGAAGGAAGACGGAGCTAAGGGAGAAGGACAAATAATTATGGAATTCCTTCCAAGTTGAGCTAATTGAGGAATCTCAACTTGAATTTTCATACCCTATTTTAGCTTAGCGGAAGTCAATTTCAGGTAGGGCAACTAGGAATTCTAAGGAGGTTGAATTAACAAGGTTGAATATATAATGAAACATCTACATTCAAAGAAGAAGGATAAAGAGTGCATAGCGGAAGAAAACTATGATATAACACAGAAGAAAAAGGACCAGGGAATTTTTACATTCCTTGCAACATCAATAGAGTCAACATAGACAGGGCTTGCAAATTTGGGAGTGAGTATCAATATGATGCCCTATACTTGTAGTCAAAAATTGGGGTTAAGAGAGTTAGAACCCATAAAGATGCTAGTGAAGAAGGCAGACATAACAGTTCATCAGCCGAAGGGGATTATTGAGGATGTTTAAGTGTAGACCAATACATTTAGCTTCCCCACAGACTTCTATATATTGGATATTAGAGAAGAAGTGGAAATCTCTATGGTCCTTGGACGACCATTCTTGGCCACTACTCGCTCAATAATTGACATTGATGGGAGTGAACTAACTCTGAAGGTCGACAAGCAACAAATAACCTTCAAAGTGTCGAAGAAAGACAACAATTCTCCCTTACCTCTAACTAATATCAAGGAAGCTGAACCTCAAGGACAATGGGAAGATATTGAGGATCATGGGAATGCATTTAGAAATAAACGATTGAGAAGAAGAAGGCGAAGAGAGGAGAATTAGAGGGAGAGTGGTATCCAAGGCATGGTAGCTCATATGCAAATTATAAGATCAATAATTGTGCTACCATTGCATGATTCATTCGAACCACCTTGAACATAAGAAGAGCGTCGAGCTACAGACGTTAAAAGAAGTGCTACATAGGAGGCAACCTGTGTATTGTTAATTTGATGTTATTTCCTTTGATTTTTTTAGATAGATTAAATTTTGTAGTTTGTTTGTTTCAGTCCAATAAAATCAGGAAGGTAGAGGACTTCGACATGAATTTGATGATTAAGGAAGTATGCAAAAGAGAGGTGAAAAAGCCATAAAGAGTTAAGAAGTGATTTCAGGAAAGTGTGAAGGAATAAAAGAAGAAAAAAATCAGATATTGGTGGAAAAATTACAGGCCATGATTGTGGCCTGTAACAGGTAAAATGGGGACAAGCAAATTTCAGTTTCATTTTTTACCATTTTACCCTCCTTTCACCTGTATTCATTTCTTACTTCACTTTTTCATTCACTTTCATTTTAACTTTATCTCTATAAGTTTAGAACCTCCAAATACTCTCACTTCTCTCTAACCAAATTCCAACCTCCACTTTATTCCAACTCCACTCACTTGCAAGCCAGTATGCCGCTCATTAAGCAGTCAATAAAGCGTGATCAATCATTGGGGCCAAATCAAGTATTGGGACGAGGGAGAAGGAACAGGGCAGCTAATTATGGAGCACCTTTCCCGATCTTCTTAGATGAAGAAGGAATCCGCTTCCATTCTCTTCACAATAAGCAAATTATAGTTCCAAAGTATTTTCATTTTGAGACTTTAGATAAACTAGTATTGTGAGACAAGATTGAAAATTTAGTAGAGAGAATTCACTGGGGACAGTTTATTCAATTTCAACACCCAGTTTACAAAGAACTTACCTTAGAATTCTTTACATCCCTTCAGTATAAATCAAATAAACCTACGGAATTATGGTTTAGGTTGTGGGGATAACCTTATGAGCTTATTTATGAGACTTTGTATGAAATTTGTGGTTTCCTCAAATTGTCCATAGTGGATCAGCACAATGATTTCCGTGTCACCCCTTATAGGATTGAACTAACTAAATTAGAGTATTTCGATGCTAAGAATGCACACAACAATATCATCAGGAACCACAAACACTTGTTGCTGCACAAATTCATGTGTCAAACAGTTTTTGACAAAACAGAAACCAACAAATGTTCGACGATAACATCCCAGTTTGCACAACCACCCACATCTTTAACACAATTATCGCTACTTAACGTAAGAGGAGCAATAACTTAGGAATAGGTTATTTAGTTTCGACCATAGCTTATTACTATGGAGTTGTGTGCAACAGACTCACGGTTTACCATCCTGAATTTATGAACCATCATCATCTGTGGCGAGCTTAAATCCTGAAGTCCTCTAATATGAAACTTTAGGATATTATTGCCAAGAAACTCGTCAAGGTTAGGACTAGTCAAGTGATTTCAAGTGCTCAACAACACAAGAAGAGGATTCAACCAATGAGGAACCCCAGGAGGAAGAAGATACCGATAAACCAAGCTGGAAGAAAGTGTTTGATATGATCTCCACGAACATTAAAGTAATTACAGATACACTTGTTGAGAACTCTAGAAAAATGAAAGAGATAGCTTGAACACGACGATGTCAGAGCAGGAATATACACCGTATCCATCGTTACTTTGAGGCTCAAGGCATCCAACTGTCACCTCCCCACCTCCATCACTATGAGGCTTTGTTCTAGCCCTTTTCTTTTTAACTTTAGTCTTTATTTACTTTTTTTTTATTTTAATTTATGTTTTTTCTTTTCATGTGTGTTTGTTTACCTCCTTCTCACATCGAGGACAATGTGTTATTTAAGTGTGGGGAGAGTTATGTGTTTTGCTTTGAATGTGAATTTTGCATATTTTATGATAGTTGGTTAGGTTGCATTTTGTGTATTGTTTTAATGTGGCAATGAGTTAGATGGATTGAAATTGATTTAATTTTAAATATATTCTATTAAATTGTGAAGATTCATTAGCTCACAAAATTAGTGAATTGGGTTCTTTGGCTAAATATACAAGTTAATTACGATTTAGTGTGAGTTTGTCACCCTCTAAATTGTCACACTCATTTATAATTTTAGGTCTTTCGACTTTAATAGCTCTGCTAGTATTTTTCACGAAAACAAGTAGTTTAAGCAATAAGGTAGGCAATAAATAACTATTACGCAATATGTTGATTAATTTTATAAATAACTATTACGCTAGCCTTTGGGTTATGAATAGAGCTAGTAACCAGTTGAGAACGTAATGTAGCTGAGTAACCGGATCAACATGTATCACAAATATATGCCTCTATGTCAAAAGGCTATAATGATGTTTCAACCAAACAACTTAATAAAAAATGACTTAGTCGAGTAACCGGATCTACATTCATCACTAATGTTTGCCTCCAAGTAAAAGACTAAGTCCATGTTTAATAAAAATATAATAATAATAATAAATTTCTAATAAAACCTACAGAACTTGTAAATAGCTAGACTTTTCATGAACACGTACTTAGGAGTAGTTATAGAGTTTGAATGACCAAAGAATTGTTAACGTGTGTATACGATTGAAAAAGGTGAGTAACTTGACATTTGAGTTTTGATTAATATGTATATTTAGTCCAAAGCCCCTAGATGCGGATTTTGCATTTTAATGATTTGACATAACTTGAATTATTGTGTTTAAGTTAAATTTATTTCGTGAAGTTGAAGTCATTGTCTCATTATTGCATTACGTGCTTTGTGATTTTGTGTGTTTGTTGTTTTGTTTGCTTAAGGACAAGCAAATGTTTAAGTGTAGAGATGTAGATAAGTATAAATTGCATCATGTTTTAGGTCTTGTTTTGATATGTATTTAATTGTTAATTCAATCGTTTAATATGTGGTTAGGTTAGAATTGTGTTAATTTGTTAATTATTGATGTTTAAGTGTTTTTATGGGTTAGTAAAAGTCTTTGAGCTTAAATATTTTGCTTTTAAAGCATCTTGATGTGTTTGTTAGTATTTTAGGGTCAACATTAAAGAACAGAGAAGTTTTGAAGACATCCAGGCTGAAACAACAGACCACGATTGTGGACCACGATTGTGACAGAAGCACTAGAGTTGACCTACGATCATCGATCTATACAGTCCAGGCTATCAATCGAATGAGTCTCTCTCACTCTTACTCTCTTTGTATTTAGTTCTTTAAATTTTAATTTGTTTAAAAGTTTTTAAAATTTCAATTTTGTTCTTTGTTTGGATAATTTGAGACAATTATTTTCAATTTAGTTCTAACATTACCAGTATTTCAGTATTTGTACGATGCTTGAGCCAATTTATTTATGATTAATGTTCTTATAAAATTGAGAGATATTTTGATATATTTAAATGTGAATTGATTGCTATCACTTTCTCTTTAATCCGTAATTGCTATTGATTTTAGTGAGTCGAGTAGCAACTATTAAATCATTAGTCAGTCAAATGGCTGAGATTTAATTAGAGTGTTGCATGATCTAGGAATTTCACTAGCTGGTTCGTTGAAATTCTTAGGGCTAATGATATCTTTTTGGAAAGAATTGCATTAATCAATTTAGAGTCGTGATGGTTCGGTTTTAAATTAGTAAAGGGAGATAGGAAAAACTCAGTTGGTAAGCATCTCTACAATTAGCCTATTTTATAGCTCGGGATGTTGGTGATAAGAATCTGAACTTAGATAACTAAATTTATGGGCTTAATGTATGCTTAATCACTTGTTAATAGTTTATATTATGTTTTTAATGTTAAAAGTTTCTGTTCTAATTAATTAGTTCTAGTTTCCAATTGAACCCCCTTCTCATCTTTACGTGTGTGTGGTAAGGTTTGTGGTCTACTATGCTTTCCTATTAGATGAGGCCATAAGTTGAAGGATTTTGATGGCTAAGTTTTGCAAAATTAATTGGAGAACATCTTGATTGATATCAGTAATTGAATCTGGAATTTTGGAGGATATGTAGTAAAATGATTAACGAGAAAACTTCCAACCCCTACCTATTCCTTTTCTACTGTATTTAAACATTTACATGTAATTTTTTTGCATCTCATTATATATTTGTTGATTTTATAAGTCTTAAGGGTTAAAAGTTGAAGGCCTAAAACATCTTTCAAAAGTAGAAATATCAAAACTACTTAATCTAATTTATTACACAGATGGTTGTCCAGCATATATATTTTATGTAAATTGCTTGATAATGATTAATTTATGCCTAGGAACTAGGGATGGCAGTGGGTGGGGTTCGGTTCGAGTATTACTTTACCCATACCCATATTCACTTTTTATGACTCAACTCATATCCATATTCATATCCATCGGTTTTTACGATTTACTTCCCATATCCAAATCCATTGGATTGTTCGAGTTTTTGGATATCCATCGGGTTGTATAGCACATAAAAATATAACTTCTAAATAGAAAAAATAAAGAGCATATTTTTGTGAACACTCTAAATTAAAATTACTTTAATAATAATAAGTCAAGATTTTGATTTGTATGTCTTAAAAAATCATAAAATTTGAATAATAAAATCATAATGTCTAGTGTAAAGACAACATATATTTTTCACAATCAAGAATTGGAGTAAAGACTGAAATATCCAAAGCTTCAAAATGTCTTTACGTGAACTCCATAATATTCAAAACTTCATCTCCATATCATTTGCATTATTATTATCTTACAAGAAAATAAAATATAATTAAAAAAAGGTGAGGAATGAGGAGTAAAGTGAGGATTTTAAAGTTGTTTCTTCTCAGAAAATATTAATATTTTATTATATTTAACCATAAATATTCAAGAAAAAATAGAAAAATAAAGTTAATAAAAAAGAGTAGGATATGAGTATCTATCGGTTCGGGCTATCAATGGACCCAAATCCAAATCCATATTTACATCTATTTTTCAGCATCTATTTAAAATCTATTTTTCAGTTTCGGTGTCCATTTTTCAGGTCGGGTAGTACAGATATTAATCGAGTTGAAAACTCACTGTCATCCCTACAGGAACTAGTTGCCTATAGTTGGTTTATATTTGGGTATGTTTAGAAAATTATTTAACTGCTATAATGCAATTAGAAAACCTACCAAAATTAGTTACCTAAAGCTAGAAGTTTTAGAAATATGCAACTTCAATATGAAAGTGTTATTCTTGGACTATTTATCCAATCAGAGTTGAGAGTTGTCTATTTAATACTATTTTCTTGATTTCTTAACATGATTTTGACATACGTTTTAGTTTAATATGCCTGGAAATTCTAGTTAAAGATGATGAGATTCATGAAATTAAATGAACTTGAAAGAAGCAATCTTGAAAGTCCAAAGAAGCTAAACTTGCATTGTTTGCTCTTTGTTTTTAAGCTATACATTTTGTTCTGATTTTCTAAAGTTTTAACATGATTTTAGCTTGTTTTAAGTGCCAAGAACATAATAAATGACAGATCACATGTTAGATTATTAAAGGGATTGAAGTATAATACAATCTTTAAAGTTTAATGAGTCGAAACTAGTGAATTACATGTTGTTTTAGTATGTAATTTCCATATCTGATTTGAAACATTTCATGGTCATAATTTTTCTGATTTAAAGGGCTAAGATTTGGTAAATAACGTGGGTACAAGTTGTGCATGAGTTTGAGCTAGATTAAACATCAAATTATTGGTGTTTCACCTCGTTTTTGTGGGCTGAATTTTTCTAAATGAATTTAACTTTGTTTGGAATTATAATTACATACATTTACTTGATTAACACTCTCATTTGCATTCAAAATGAAATTTTAATAAACAAAACTCTCCTTGTGGTATCGATCCTTATTTCACCCAATACTAAATTTGTTAATTAATTAATGGTAAAAATAAGATATTAATGTGTATATGCTTGACGACACATATCATTATGTATATATGTTAGGTTGATTTCCCTTACTCTACTTGATGGCCATTAATATTCGCCCTTGCAATTTGCTTAATCAACTCTAGGTTGACTTCTAGAGTATTAAAGTTTATGATTATGCCAGCTAATGCATCAAACATTGTTATATTGCGTAGTCCAAACTATTGTAGGATGTCTAAACTTGCAACAAAATGAGTACCATGTGGTATGGAGACCTCCTTAATAGGTCCTTTGATCTCTCTCAAGTCTCATGAAGTGTCCATTTGTCATATTACAAACAAAAAGACAACATTTTACACTTTTGCATATTTCTAAAGTTGATCTCAATATTGTAATGTGAGCTTTGAGTTGTTAGAAAGATCTTGATCTTTTACTTCCTTAAAAATAGTTGCTTTAGACTTTTCTAGCATGTTTTTCTCTCCTCCAATAACTGACTCTAATAAGAACTAAAGAATGTAATAAAAGAAAGTGAAAAGGTTCCAAAACTCTAAATTTGATGTTATTTGAAGAGGCTTGTTATTTAAAGAGCCATATATCCCTAAAAATGCAACAACAAAAAACTCAAAAAGCATAGACCTAAATCTTAGTTTTAATAGCATATTGAATCATCTCAATTAGAACTCAGACGAGAAAGTTATGATCAATTTGTGAACCAGTGTCAAATTTTGCTTGCAAATATTTTCATAAATGGAAAAGGGCACTAGCCTATGTTCTAGGCCATATATCTTTATGTATCTTTTCTCTATAGGTACATGGGTTAAGTCACATCTGCGTCTCAAACTATTTTTCTCTTCAAAAATTTTATTCGCTGTACAATCTCCCTTCTACCCATGTATTTGGCCATTTCTTCATTTCCAGATGGTTTAAAAAGGAACTGAGTTAGCACGTGGCTGTGTACCAAGCCAATTTCAGCCAAAAGTTTTTATTGTCTTTATATGTTCATTTTAAATACTCTCCAATTATTGACAAAGATCATCTTAAGGCATATTCTCAATTACCTAAAAACGTAGCATAAAATAAGCGTGTTTGTTTCTATTTTATTTTTAATTTTTAATTTTTATTTTCAAATTTAGTTAAAAAATGTGTTTGTTTAAGTTTTTAATTTCTGATTTTAAGTTTGGTTTCTTCTAATTTTTAAAAATTATGAAAATCATAAAAATAGTTTTTGTTTCCTATTTCTTTTCATAATATGATTTACTATCATTTAATATATTATTTAATTATTTAAATTTTAATAAAATTATGAATAATTTAATTCAACATTATATATTTAATAAATTAAAATTATGAATAATTTTATTTAATTTAAATTTTATAATTAAATTTTAATAATTATTAATAAATATAATTAAATTTATAATATATAAATATTCAAATAAAAATTGATTTAATAATTAAAATATATTTCAAATAAATATTAATTTCTAAATAAAATTTTAAATTATTTATTTTATTACAATAACTCAGTTTTATTAATAATTTATTAATAAATATTATATACGAGATTAAATAAATTTATTTAATTAAAAATAATTTATCTTGAAGTTTTATCTAATATATAATTATTATTAGTGATAGAAATATAACTACATTAATAATTAAACAAGTTTTTGTTTTTATTAACAAAAACATAAACTAAAAGTTAAAAACTAAAACAGAAAAATAAAAGTAGAATCAAACGGTTTCTAAGTAAACCATATAGATTTAAGCATAAAAATAAAGCATAATACTAGTGAAATATGTATGTTTTACGTGCATCAGTTGATTAATGTTAGACAGTGACAAAATCACTAGTAAGTGGCTTTTGACCATGTGAAAGTCTAAGGTGCTTCACTTTTTTAACGCCCTTTTTGTTCCCTTTTAGCTTTTGATTTTATCTTTTTAGTTTAGAATGTTGTTTATGCTTTTCTTTTCCTCCTTTTTCCTCTAATATTGTATTGTATGGTTATATGCAAATAGCTAGAATGGTGCAGCATAACAATAAGAATCATTTTAAGTGCAAAATTTACAATGAAGTAATCATAGTTATTTTGAGAATATAGAATTGTACAGCTACAAACAATGATATGGGTTTTTGAGATCTTAAATTATGATAGAAAGTGTTAATATTCCTCTTTTCAACACAGGTTGGTGTTTAAGATCTAAACTTTGGTTTGAAATCATCTTTACAAATTTTGTAGAAGAATACTAAGTAAAAAGGGGAAAATGATTCGAAGAAATGGATCAAATTTTAGCTGAGTTTATCTAAAATCTTATAGTATAGTTTTCTTTCTCTCAGTATTCTTGGGACTTACTTCGCATGCTCAAAAATCAATCTAACAGCTCGTGGATTGTGATGGGGGATTTTAATGAAATAACATACGGATTTGAAAAACAAGGAAGGCGAATTAGACCAGTGAGACAGATGACCGAGTTTCGTAACGCATTGGATGAATCTGGGTTAATTGATTTGGGATCAGGGGGGCCCTGGTTCACATGGGAGACAGGAAACACACCTAGAACTAATATCAGAGAGCGGTTGGATCGGGGGGTGGCTACTTCAAGCTGGCGTGAAATTTTTCCGGATTGTGAAATAAATCACCTACCTCACTCTATTTCGGATCATTGCCCCTTATTGCTAGACACACATCCGGGTGTGACCAGAGAAAGAACGGAATTCCCTTTTCGATTTGAGTCTAGTTGGTGTATGGAAGATGATTACGAGGAGGAAATTCGAAAGATTTGGACAAACTGTGACCTTGACGTCCCGGGGAAGTTGAATGCAGTAAGTGAAGGGCTAACACACTGGAGTAAAAATATTACAGCAGCCCGGTTTAAACGAACGAAAGAGCTGAAACGTAAATTAGATGAGCTGAATCATAGAGATCCAACATCGAGCAATCTCGAGGAACTGATTCTGAAAAAGCTTGATCTTAACTTGGAGATAGACCGAAAGGAGAGGAAGTGGGAGCAAAGAGCGAGGGAGAATTGGCTGAGTTACGGGGATAGAAATACCGCTTATTTCCACAAAATTGCATCTCAACGGAAAAAGATGAAGGAGATTAAAGGGCTGGAGGATCAATTTGGCTCAATGGTTAATGATGATTCAGGTATTGAGGCTATTGCAACAGGATACTTTGATCAATTGTTTCACTCTAATGTGTCGGGATCACCACATCAGATTCTAGCAAGAATCAGGTCTGTTATTACAACAGATATGAATAATTTCCTTCTTCGACAATACACAAGTGAAGAGATATTTAAAGCAATACAAAGTATGGGTCCTACAAAGGCGGCAGGTGATGACGGGTTCCCAGCACTATTCTTTCAAACATATTGGCACGTAGTGGGAAGGGATGCTGCGGATTATTGCATTGAAGTCTTGTCTGGGTCCAAGGAACTTGATAGGATTAATCACACAAACATTGTTTTAATTCCGAAAGTCACCAGTCCAAGAAATATGACTCAATTCAGACCTATTTCGCTATGTACGGTACTGTACAAAATCATAGCCAAAGTTTTGGCAAATAGGTTCAAACAGTTCTTGGGTGCATTGAAGAGGAGCAAAGTGCTTTCGTTCCTGGTAGGCTTATTTCAGATAACGTATTAATTGCATATGAAATTATTCATTATCTGAAAACAAAGAGAACGGGCATAAAGGGATCATAGGCGCTCAAGCTCGACATGAGCAAGGCATACGATCGAGTGGAGTGGGGATTTTTGGAACAAGTAACGTTAAAGATGGGGTTTCACTTGAAATGGGTTCAGATACTTATGCAATGTATTTCATCCGTTACTTACTCAGTGGTATTGAATGGTAACAGTCGAGGTCGGATTATACCATAGCGAGGATTGAGACAAGGGGATCCATTAAGCCCTTATCTTTTCCTTATATGTGGTGAGGGATTTGCATCGCTTTTGCGAAAGGCTCGTGACGATGGATCGCTTAAAGGAATTCAGATTTGTAGGGGCGCACCATACATATCTCACCTATTTTTTGCTGATGACAGCGTTTTCTATGGAGATGCGACTATCACCAGCGCGGCAAGACTCAGAAGCATCATCACTGAATTTGAAGAATGCTCAGGGCAAAGAGTTAACTTTGACAAATCCTTGATTTCATTCAGTGCAAACACGCTGGAAAATGTGCAGGAAACAATTGCCAACATCTTGCAGGTGCGAATCACAACAGAACCTGAAAAATACTTGGGACTTCCGTCCCAAGTGGGACGAAATAGAATTGCTGCTTTCAGGTACCTAGCTGATCGGATCAGAGAGAGAATTGATGCGTGGAGTATTAGATTCTTATCGAAGGGGGGCAAGGAAATATTTATAAAATCGGTTTTACAGGCGCTACCAACATAGCGATGTCTTGCTTTCTTCTTCCTAACACATTATGTGATGAAATTGATGCGATAATTGCTTGATACTGGTGGAGTAAATCCAAAACTAAAGGTGGTATACATTGGTGCATTTGGGATGAACTTTGCAAATCGAAAAAGGATGGGGGTTAGGATTTCGAGGTATGGCACGATTCAATGTGGCTCTATTAGCGAAACAAGGGTGGAGATTACTCTCATGTCCTAACTCTTTAGCAGCAAGGCTCTTAAAGGCTAAATACTACAAAGATACAGATTTTATGGAATCAGGGCTAAGAAATTACCCATCATTGACGTGGAAGAGTGTCTGGTCTGCTAAGGCTCTACTGGCAACTGGTCTCCAATGGAAAGTAGGGAATGGACGAAAGATCTCAATATGGAATGATGGATGGTTACCAATGCTTGGAAGTAACCATATCACCAAGACAGATGCTAGTATATCAGCATCTTTTGTAGCAAACTTATTCATTCCTAATGAGCGTAAGTGGGATATCGAGAAGATATCAAACCTGTTTGATTCAGAAGAGGCGACACGGATCTTAAGCATTCCTTTGGCTGCTGATGAACATGAAGACGAGCTTGTATGGCGATATGAAATTCTAGAATTTATACTGTGAAAAGTGGGCATAAATTACTTCAGAGAGGAATCCGAACTATCCACCATACTGTCTAGGATGGAACTAAAGGTCTCTATTCAAAGTTATGGAATCTACAATTGGCACTTAAAATTAAGATCACAATATGGCAATTCATTCGAAACTTCGTGCCTACCGGTCTAAACTTATACAACAAGCATAGTGCAAATTCAAGCATATGCCGACGATGCTCTAGGGATGTCGAAGACGGGCTACATGCGATTCGAGACTGTCCTGTTATAAGCCAAATTTGGGAGAAAGTTGGGTTTAGTTGGGTCAATGCATCACATAATTCGGTTCAAGTTTGGTTAGAGGAAGTATTGGCTAGACTCGATGTTGACAAATGCCACTTGGTCTGCGTTACGTTATGGGCGACGTGGTTTAACAGAAACAAATTTATACACGAGAATATCAATCAATCAGTAAATGAGCTTCATTCATTTATAACGACATA
>JANIJH010000004.1:58301147-58321789 GCA_024520975.1 Erythroxylum areolatum | reverse complement strand
AGTCTGACAATCATCAAAAAATTAAAGCTGGGACATATTGATAAATCCAAAATTAGCCCTATTATTAGTGATGGTTTGAAGGTAGCAAAAAATTACTTATCTTGCGAATTCTTACATGTACGAAGGGAGGGAAATCGAGCAACACACCTCATCGCTAGGGCTGGCATCAATTTAAATGAAGATATGTTTTTAATAGAGGAAGCCCCAGCGGAAGCTGAAGCGGTGATTGTTGAAGAGAAGCGCCTCCACGAACCACCGTGAAGAATCGCCTCCTTTTTGAAGATACCCAGATTCGGAGATTTACTGGGACCATGGAAACATGATCAGCCGCTGAAGATCTCACCGTTACCGTTGTCATCTCCCGGTCTTCAAGCTCGACTCATGAACTAGCTTTCGGGCCTGCGTTTTTTTTTTCATTTTGTTTTCTTATCTGGAACCTTCTGTTTCCTTTTTTGTCTGTTGCGTGGCTTTGAACACATTTTGCTTCGTTTGTTTCTTATTGCTTTTAATAAAATCTGGCCCGATGGTATTAAAATAAATATATATATATATATATGCAAAAATCTCTAAACTTGTCATACAATGTTTTATATTTATCTTTAAACCCATAATTTAAGAAGAATAACTTGTATAGGAAATAACTGAAAACTCTAATTTTACCTATTAATTAGGTCCCCATCAAATAAAATAATTTTATTTCTAAAAAATTTGAGAACATTAATTAATATGCTATAAAATGGCTTTTAATTAGGATGGTTGTAAGTTTAGTAATTTTACAGTAGAAAAAGGAATAGATACGTTATTCTATAGGATACAGTGATTACTAATTAATTTTATGTAATTAGAAAATGTTCAGTATATTGTCATGTTTTATGGTTTGTTTGATTCAGTATTTGTTAAGTATATATGAACTTTATAAATTAAGCTAACATTATTACTTAATTCTCTTATCTTATCTAATAATTTTATTATAGATATATAGGTTTATTCTTATCTTAATGAACTTCATAATTAAGATAACATACTTTTCATTTTTTACCTTCATTGCCTATTAGGGTTTTAAAATATGAAAATAATAAATAAAATTCAAATTATTAGATTAACTCTCTTAAAATAATGTGTGCTAAGTTTAAACTAGAGGGAAGGCTAGCCTAATTTAAAGGGGAAATCCTAGGTTACATAAGCAATTGTTCCAATTATGAACGTTTGACTTAATCACGCACTTCTTAAGCACTTGCACATGCCGGTGTCCATTCCTTCTTTTAAGGCTTTCATTAAGGAGTTTATCTAGTAAACCAAATAATGTTTTCAATTATCCACATGCCTTTTTCTTATATGTTTTTATCTTTGTCCCACAACTTGAACCTACAGCTTATAGCCTTATATTCAATAGGTAGAATGCTTACAAATTTGGTTCTTATTTTCAATTGCTACAAAAAATTTATTTCCAAATTTATTGCAATTTTTAAGTTTTTATAAATATTGTATGAGACACTTGTTTTCATTTTTATCAGCCACATTAGATACTTTTAGTGATGAAGGCTTTAGAAAATATGTCAAAAAGACACGGGATGAAATAATGTAGAAGAGTTGCATCTAATCTCATTAATGGTTGAAGAAGTTGAGAAGAGAAATCAAATAACTAATACCTTTACCAAATTTTATTAAAATTAAATATATCTTTAAATAAAACTCAATAAAAAGTATATTAATCTTCATTTAAAGGACAATTATAATAGATTAAATGTTAGATTGAAGAATTTTAAAAATTTTCTCAAAGAATATGTAATTAGTTAAAACTACTTGATCAATAAAGTTAATGCTACAAATGAATATTACGGGTATCTATTTAAGGTAAAAGATTGTTTTGTTTGGGGCCTTATATTTAATTAGGAATATGCTTGTGAATTTGGTTCTTACTTTTAATTGCTAAAAAATATTATTTTCAAGTTTCTTGTAAATTTTAAGTTTTATAAATATTGTATGAGACACTTTTTCTTATTCTTGTCACTCCCATTTAGTTACTTTCAATGATAAAAGTTTTTAAAAAATATAAATGATTTAAAAAATTACATGGCAATAAATCCAAAAGATACAATATGAAATGATGTAATAGAGTTGCAATTAATGTCATTAATGGTTGACGAAGTGAAGAAAATAAATTAAATAACTAATATCTTTACCAAATTTGGTTAGAAGAATATTAAGATATGTCTTCAAAGAAAATTTAATAAAGAGTATATTAATCTCCAGTAGAATAACACGTATAATAGAGTAAATGCTAGATTAAAAATTTTCAAGAATTTACTTAAATAAAATGGAATAAATTTAAACTGTCTGATTGATGGAGTTAATGCAACAAATGAATATTGAGACTATCTATGTAAGGTAAAATATTGCTTTATTTATTTATATACATTGTTTTAATTTTTTATAATGTAAACTTTGTCATCATTTTAGGTACATAAAATGATTCACATGTTTAAAAAAAAGGAATATAGGGAATTTTTAGACTTGTGTTGTATTTTTAGAGATACTAGCTCAACTAGTTTGTGTAATTGAGGATGATGAAATTTATTCTTTCAATAAGAAAGAAGATTAAATTATAAGTTTCTTCTGCTAAAAAAAAGAGATCTCCTAAAAATAAAAATGAAACAAATATGGCCTTTAATACTGACCAGTACTGAAAATTTTGATCGGTATATGTCAATATTTTAAATATTAACTAAATATTTGTCGATACCGTAAATTTAAAATTTTCAAGGATTAAATTTCAAAAAAATAATAAAATACCCAAAACTCACTCAAACTCTCTCACTAACAAATTTTCAATAAAAAAATCCATTTCTCTTCTCTCAGCATTCTCAGTTCTCCTCTCCGACTCTCCCTCCTCTAACGTCACCGGCCACCATTGCCACTGATGCCACCACCCATAGCCACCGTTGCATTCCACTGCGTTTGTTACTTTCCCCACAACGCCTGCTTTCCCTATCGCGCCTTCTCTCCACTGCGCCTCCTCTCCCCACCATGCTTGCTACTCTCCACCATCGCTACTCGCCTGAAGTTGAAAACCAAAATTTGGAGTTTTCAGATTTGGATTCTTGATTAACCCAACCTAAAGAAGCAACTTGAACCAACATACCAACATAATCAAATTGCAATTTCTATTTTTTCTAATGTGTTTTGAATTTTTTTTTTTTTTGCTCCTAAAATACATTTACATTGTATTTCGGTTATGTCATATGTATTTTGTGAATAGTTTGAAAGTTACAATTGTTTGTATGAGTTGAGAAATATGAGTTTGAAAGTTAGAAAGGTTTGTGTAAGTTGGCTCAATTTCAATGTAATTTAGGCATTGTCAATCTATGAAGAAAAAAATGCATTTGGAAATTTGGGTTTGAAAGTTGGAATTGTTTGTATGAGTTGTTTAATTTCAATGTAATTTAAGCATTGTCAATTTCAAAATTAATGCATTAAGTTGTTAATTTGTTAATTAATTTACATAAAACATACAATTTACTAATTATTACTTTTATATAAAAGTATTTAATATGTGATTAATCGTTTATATATATGATTTAATATATAATTAAACCATTTAATATATGTAATTAAGTTAAGAAAATTAAATGTTTGCATTTTTATATTGTTTATAGATGAATTATGTTGGATAAAATTGAATTGTGTAGTATATGTTAACTCTTCATTGTGGAGTTATCTTAAGTAAGAAACTAAGAATGTTGATTAAAATGGTGAATGAAAGATTGTTAAATTAAAGTTAGGAAATAGGATTTTAGTAACAATATTGATTAAAATTAGTTAAGAAAATAAAATGATTAGAAGCATTACAAATTGAATTGTATAGGTAAACAAATTATATTAGTTTATAGTTGAATTATGAGATCACATAAAGGAACTTGTAAGGGTATAGTTGTGAGTTATGGTTGAAGTTAAATATGGTATAGTTGCGAGTGTACATCTTTAGTTTATGGTTGAATGATGTGATCATATAAAATTAGTTATAGAATATGAGATTTATATGTGTATTATGTTATTAAGTATATCAAATAATTGAATTTTTGGTTTTTGACTTATAGTGAATTGTGTTCGATGAAATTGAATTGTGTATGATGTAATCAGACAAAATGATTTATGTTGTATAAGATGTGTATGTTTATTGTTTAATTATGTATGTTAAATAGATGAATTGTTGGTTTTTGATTTATTGGTAAATTGTGTTAGATGAAATTAAATTGTGTATGTTGAATACTTGAATTGTTAGTTTTTGACATATTGTGTTGGATGAAATTGAATAGTGTATAATGTAATCATACAAAAGGGTTATGTTATATAAGATGTATATGTGTAATATGTTAGTTTGGACTTTTGAGTTAAACAATACATATTTTGTGATAGTATTAGATAATGAAATTATGTATTTTTATTTTGATATGAAGTTATTAAATTAATTTTGATATATGTCTTCATTTATTTATACAAATAAATGGAAGAAAGTTCAAGTACTCATGATCATTCAATTACTTAAGGAAGATACAATAGTCCAACTTGGGCTTATGCTGTATTGGTCCCTTGTATAAAAAATCATAGTATTTGCTTGTTTTGTAACAAACATTTGAAAGGTAAAGGAATCATCAAATTAAAGAAGTATTTAGTTAGGGTTAAAGGAGATGTGGAATCTTGTAAAAAAGTGAGTCATAATGTGAAGTGAAAAATGGAAGCTTTTCTTTAAGAGTATCAACATGAGAAAGATAAAAATAGGAGATTGATTTGTGAAATTAGTAGTGGAAGTTTGTTTGCTAGTGTTTATGATGATAGTGGAAATGTTGAAGGTGGTAGTGTTCATTCCTAACAAGAAGTGAATGTTACATCTAGACCTGATGTTAGGAAAAGATGAAGGTAGCTGTCGATTTTTTTCATCATGAACAACAGCTAAAATTCAACTTTCAATTCATAGTCCCATGAAATCAATAGAAGCAACTCACAATGTAGATATGAAAATGGCTAGATGGTGGTATAATTTAGGTATAGCATTCAATGCTTCCCAGTCTTACTATTATCATCCTATAGTGGATGTTATAGCTTCTTACGATTTAGGATACAAAGTTCCTTCTATTAATGACTACAAAGGTCAACTTTTGAGTACCTCAGTTTATGAAATTAAATTTTATTTGGAAGAAAGAAGAATGGATTGGGCTACTTATAAGTGTTTAATCATGTGTAGTGGTTGGGCAAATAAGAGATATTAGCCTTTTGTTAATTTTTTGGTTATTCTGCAAAGGGCTCAATGTTTTTTAAGTCTACTGATACTTTATTTGAAATATTCATTGAAGTTGTAAATAAAATAGGGCTAAAAAATGTTGTTTAGTTTATTATTGAAAATGATTCCATTTATAAAGCAGCGAGAAGAAGATTACAAAGCAATTATAATTTTTGTTTTGGAATCCTTATGTTGCAAATTGCAATGACTTAATGTTAGAAAATATAGGGGATGATATGTATTTTCCTATTATTGATGAAACTATGTAGGAAGCAAAAAGATGATCAAGTTCATCTATAATCGTGCACAGGTCTTGAATTTAATGAGAAAAAATTTTACCAATGGTAGGAATTTGTATTATCCTGCTATTACAAGATTTGTAATAAATTTTTTTATCACTTTAGTATTTTATTATGATGAAGAAAGTTAAAAAAAGATGTTTACAAGTGATAAGCAGGTTGTATCTTAGCATGCTGGTCTAATACTGGATTGAAGGTTTCGAGAATTATACTTAAAATTATTGAATTTTATTCTCAATGCTAATTTGTCATCCGAGCTTGTGAGCCTTTGGTAAGGGTGCTTCGTTTGGCTAGTAGTGAAGAAAAGGCAACAATGGGTTATTTTTATGATGTCATAGAAAGGGTAAATGAAACAATCAAGACCAATGTGAAAAATAGGTCTTCTTTGTACACACCTTATCTTGCAGTCATCAATGAGAGATGGAAAAAGCAAATTTACTCTCTGTTGTTTGCAGCTGGAGCATTTTTTAATCTTAGTGTCTATTTCAAACCATATTTTATGATGAAAGCTAAAGTTAATAGGGAAATACTATTAATTATTATAATAATGTTGCTCTTAAAATGATGCAAGATTTCCTAAGCTCACAAGTGAAGATTTGTAAGGAGTTTTCTAGGGATTTTGCGATGCTAATTGCTATTCGACAAATAGCAAAACTTAATACAGGTATAAACTTTTTTCATTTCTATTGTCTTACTACTTATAGTTTCTTGGTAGGGCCAATTTGGAAGTGGTATTCTAGAATTGCAAATGTTTGTAATTCAAATTTTAAGTCAGTATGTGAGTATAAAGGGTTATGAAAGGAACTAAAGTACATTTGAATTCATCCCTTCCAAAAAAAATGAATAAATTGGAGTACAAAAGATTGAATAACTTGGTTTTCTTCAGTATAATTTAAAGTTTCGAGAAAGATAAGTTATTATCATTATTAAGTTATATATAATTTTTATGAGTTTTTAATAATTTAATTTTATTGTTTACTAAGATTCTTACAGGGTGTTAGGTTTATCTGCTAGAATAGATAAGAAATGGAATAGTTATTCTTACAGGGTGTTTGGTTAACCTGCTGGAATAGATAAGGAATGAAATGGTTATTCTTAGGAAATGAAGAGATGAGGAATACAATAAAATGAGTATTACATAGTTTGGTTTAAAATTATGAGTTCAAAGTTCAAAGAGCTAAGGTGATAAGAGTTTGGTTCAAGTCCTATGTTCCCATTATTTTGTTCCAATTATATTTCGTGCCTAATACGACCTCATTTTTAGGATAAAAGTTACATCGTCTTATGCTACATGCCTATTGTGATGCAGATTGGGCTAGTTGTTCTTTGTGTTGGCAATCTTTGACAATATTTTTTTGTTTCTTAGGAATTCTTCTGTGTCTTGGAAAACAGAAAAGCAAGCAACCGTTTCATGTTCTTCTGTTGAAGCGAAGTATAGGTCCATGGCTTTTACAAAGTGTGCATTGAAGTGGCTTAAAAGCTTACTTTTATGTCTCAATATTCCCCATTCTGCGCCTATAATACTCTTTTGTGATAGCCAAGCTGTTATGCATATCGCGAATAACCCTATTTTTTATGAACGAGCAAAGCATATTTAAGTTCATTTTGTTCGTGACAAAATTCAAAATGGTACTATTTCTCTAAGCTACGTATATACTACTGCGTAATTAGCGGACGTTCTCACTAAAGCATTTAGGACACGACAGTTTGCTACTCTTCTTGGCAAGTTAGGCATTTCAAATCTTCATGCTCCAACTTAAAATGGTGTTAGGAAGTTGTATATGTTTAGGAGATGATTGTAAATAATTAGGAGATTAGATTGTTGTGTATATTTGGTTATCACTTAGTTTGGTTTATTCATAAGAATTTCTAATGATAATGTATGCACAATATTTGGTTTGAAAATATAAATTTAGAATAACAAAGAAATAGCTAACAAAAAGACCAAAATATTCATTATAGTTTCCACTAACTATTATTATTGTTGTTGTTGTTGTTGTTGTTATTGTTGTTATTGTTGTTTTTTCAGTTTTTCCTGAATAGAAGCAATAACTTAGATCGCAACCCATGTTGCAGGTCTTCAAATGCCCGATTTGATCTAAACTATGGTTTTTGTCACTCGTCGGGCCCTCGGAGCGAAACTTCGTTGGAAAAAAATAGCTTAAACAACTTTGTTTTTCTGAAGGAGTCATCAGTAATGTAGAAAAGGCTTTTTTATCAGGGTACGCAGGAAGAATAATAATGATAATAATAATAATAATAATAATAATAATAATAATAATAATAATAATAATAATAATAAGAGGGAGAAAGGTTGTCTTTCCCTATTCCGCGTTTAGCGAGCTAGGTAGAAACAAGGAAAGATGTCTTTTAATATTCCTCAAAGTGTAAGAATAACTAAAATTAGGATTAGTTATTATGTATGTTATTTTCTAACCAAACAAATGAATAACTATTCATCATGAATATATCAGTAATAAAATAGTTATTTCACTCAATCAAACACGTTCTTAATAGAACAAACAGTTCAGTAATTCTAATTTGCATTAATAATATTGATCTTTTGGAAGATTGAGTTTCTGAAGAATCGAGTTTGATATATGAGAGTGACCTCGAAGATAATCTTGGATGAGAAAGCATTGATATGTCATTTTGTGCAATAAATTTTAATGAAGGTGACAATGAAGCGCTTCTCAATGATAAAGATTTTATACCAAATAAGAATAAGAGTCAATGCAGTTATAGTAGATATCTCTCGGTAACATATTGAATGAATTTTCAGATTTTTGTTTCTCTTCTTCTTTTAATTTTACTTATATTTGATGTATATGTTAAATTCCATATATGCAATGTAATTGTAATTTTTTTATTTCAAGTTTTACTTCTAATTAATTGTTTCCTTATCACAAATTCTTATTATAAATTGTAATATTTAAAGAGTTAAGAACATTTACTATTCTTTTTATTTGATATTTTAATATAATTATTATTTATTATATGGTGAAATTATAATATTTTAAATACTTTATATTGTTCTTGATTTTATATTTTTATGATAATTAAATGATTTTGTTTTCATATTAATTGTGGTGAAATATTTGAAAATTAATGTTAATAAAAATAAGTAAATTATTGTTAGTTTAAGTTTTATTATTATAATTTTTAAAGACAAAATTGGTATAAAATTATAAAGTATACAGTATAATATATTAATGGATTATTTTACATTTTTTTTAAAAAATCAGATAGTATTTAATAAATTTTAAAAAATACCTAAAAGTACTCAATATTTACTTAACGATACAGTAATGCACTAGAAACCGTATCGAGATAACAAGTGATGATTGCGAAGAGAACCAAGTATAATAACGGAACGGTTTAACCGGAATTGAAGATTGTAGTCCTTCAGAACAGAACCGCTTTTGTATCCAAATTCCAAACTAATGTTTTAGAGATGGCAATGCCCTTAAGAGGGTTCCGGGGGCATGGAAAGGTAAATATGATGAGACGATTTGATCATATTCAACCCAAATGCGGGATGAGGTTTGTTCAACAGTTCCAATGTTTGGGTCTGCTTAAGCCAGCAATCTCTTTCGATTTTCTTTGTAGAAGCCTATTTTCCCCAACCAATTCCACCCAACTACTTAGAGTCGAAACCTTTGTTTGTCTTCAGATCTACCAGCCCCTTTGTAGACCCATTACAACCAAGTTATCAAGAGAAAAAGGAGATTCTTTTACAGTGAACTACCTGATTCAATCATGCGAGTTTTCTGTAGAAACTGCGGTGTCAGTTGCGGAGAAGATGAAAATACGGTCGTCAGAGAGATCAGATGCAGTTTTGGCTCTTCTTAGAAACCATGGATTCACCATGTCTCAGATCTCAGGACTTGTCAAGAAACGACCTTTCCTGTTGTTAGCCCATCCTGAGAAAACACTTTCGCCAAAACTCAAGTTCTTGCGCACCATTGGGATTTCAAATGCCGACCTTGCCAGAACACTCACAGCAGACCCTAACCTTTTGTTGAGAAGCTTAGAGAAGCATATAAAGCCTGGTTATAACTGCCTTAAAAGCATGTTGCTTTCTGATGCTAAGATCGTGTATGCTATGAAGCGCATTACTTCCAAGAATCTTAGACCGAATATAGAGCTTTTGAGAGAATCTGGTGTACCTCAGAGTAGAATTCGGATGTTGCTGATGAATTTTCCGGAGGCTCTTGATCAAAGTCATGAAAAGTTTAGCGAAGCTGTGAAAGAAGCCAAAGAAATGGGATTTGAGCCTACGAAATCAACTTTTGTATTGGCAGTGCATGCACTTTCAGAGAAGTGGAATAGGTCGATAATGGAGCGGTGCTTTGATACATATACAAAATATGGTTGGTCAAAAGACGATATACTTACTGCATTTAGGAAACATCCTAATTGTCTCTTAATGTCGGAGAAGAAAATTACTAAAGGAATGGACTTTATTGTGAACAAAATGGGGAAGTCTTCAGAGATGATTGTGCAATGCCCTACGGTCTTGTTTTTCAGTTTGGAGAATAGAATGATCCCCAGGTTCAGAGTGGTAAAGCTCTTGCAGTCAAAAGGACTGATCAAGGAAGATTGGAGCATCGGTTCGTTTTTGTTTCCTTCTGAGAATGTGTTCCTGCGGAGGTATGTAACCAAATTTACAGAGGAAATACCTGAGCTGTTGAGTGTCTACAAGGGTAAGTTGAATCCTGAAGAATTATAGTTTGGGCGGTACATGGCGATGGAATCATTAAATGTTTCGCAGTAGAAGTGTTTCTCATTGACTGATTTGTCACACTAACTTTATGTCTGAATATTTTGGCTCTGAGGTTACATTATCTTCTGTTGATAAAGTAATTTCCGTTGGTACTAGATTTTCTCTTCCCAGGGTCTTCTTCCCCGCAGCATTGCTGCTTTTAGTTCTTGTCTCTTCAGTGTTTAAAAGTATTTTTGATCCCTAGTCCCTTACTGTCATTACGCTGTAGTTGGCTATGATGATGTGGTGATATGAATATTGTCCTGCGCTTAACTTCGTTTGCTTGGGTTTTTGGTTCCTGATTTTACATGGAGCTGAATCAGGAGTAAACTTTGTCACTCCCAGTCTACTCCAAAGCTTTGTTTTCTGCGCCAAAAATACAGGGATAGTGAGAACGGAATCTTCTGCAGAACTTCTCTGATGTGCAATGCTATGTGTAAACAATATGGCGACGAAGCAAATTGGATGATTAATGGTAGTTTAATGAATAGTTTGAGCAGCGGTGAAGAAAATGAGAAATTGATGAGTAGAATGATTTTCTTCCAAACTTGTAAATGACCAGATTCTCTGTTTCTATAAATCAGTTTCTATCCTATTTTACCAAAATTTCAGCCATACATTTATAAACAAAATTGATTGGAGCATTTAGAACACCATTTATGTTACAGAGGATTTCATGTGTTTCAAATGTGGAGGTGTATGAACTCTTAAGGCTATGGTCAATAATGGGTTAGCAGAACGTTTTCTAAGACCAACGCTCTGTTTAAGTGATTTTTTAAGTGTCTGGTTACAGGCCCATAAATGCAAAGCGATGGAGTATAGTCAAGGTTTCAACGATGGTGGTTTGTTCTTTGTAAATAGTGCGAACTATCAAGTCAGGCTTGATTATTGAAACTTTCAAATGAGAATCTTAGAAAAATTTATAGGAACTTAAGAATGAACAAAGACAATCTTTTCGAGATCATGTTATGAGTTATAAAATTTGTAAGGCTTAAGGTCAACTACTTATTTAATAATGGAAGAATAAGTTGCATATTTCTTGATCATAATAGGGTATAACATGGCAACTTGAGCAATGTAAAGCACTTTCAACTTTTGACATAAACAATTTCGAAGTATTTTTATGAAATCTTGCATGGATGCAGGTAATCATCTTGAGAAAAGAGTTCTTATTTCATCTTCATTTGCCAATACACCTAGAATTCAACATAATCAAAGATACTTTCTATATTTTTAGACATATTCATACACTTTATTACAACTGCTAATACTTCTCTACTTCCTTGTCTTATACCTTACCTTGCACGAAGAATAGAATGCATTCAATTGTACTAATTTAGCGAGAGCTTTGATGACGTCAAACACATCTTTCTTTGATGAGTTTAATTAGGTTTACATCACTGAGAGTGATTCTTGGTAGAATAAACAACAAGATTTACAATTTGTGCACAGAAACTGCGGTTAGTAACGCAGATTCTGTTCTCTAAAGAAATTATGATGTACAAGAAGAACATAACAAACAAAACAGGTGGTAATAACCGGTCGATTCATATTAGTCAAACTTGCCAAGTTGCCATTATAAACCTCAGAAGTTTTATCCTCAAGACCCCATAAGGAGATAAGGCCTATGGACTAGAAGGGTCAGAAGCTTGATTTGTGACATGCAGCCAACTCCAGACACGGGCCATTTTCGCTTTCCCTTCACAGCAGGCCCTTGAGCATAAGAGTCAGATGCTATAGACAATTTAGGCTTTTCGTTTATGTGGCCTTTTAGCGATTTGGACGTTTTAAAATATCCATTTCAATCAAAATGATATCATGCCTGCTAGTCAACACTAGATGATTTAACATTAGTGAAGTCATTTTAAGAACAAAAACAGTCCAATGTACAAGCAAATTTCAGAATTTGGTCCTTCGTTCATTGTAATTTTGTCGAGTTGTATATTAATTTTACCCTCCGTCCTTTCTGCAATCAGTTTCTGTCGGAGTTTGACAGAAGGGTCAGGTACTTACAGTCTCTACTTCATTTCAAGCCATAACTTGTAAATAAATAACCACAAAGGAATCTGTCTTTTGTGATAAGATATTGAGAGCCACAAATGACGGGGTATTGATGGAAGCTTGTGTGGCTACAAAAAAGAAGAGGGCCACAGGTCATTGTCCTCCTTTACTTTTCGTTGATATTTTCTCCACCGGTATGTAACTTCACCTGAACTCATCAAGGGAGTAGTTGTTGTTGATTAGAGTTTAATTTATTCTTTTTGGACTCATCACCATGAAGACATTGTCATTTGGTACATTGGAACATTTAATTATGACTGAAAATTTGACAATAACGCATAACTGAACCTTGGGAGCTCATTAATGCAAATTCCTTTTTTATTTTTTTCTGGGTGAGCTCAGCTTAATGGTTTTGTGTGTTGGCTACCTGTTTCGCTGTCATATATTGATATGTTAATATAAGACAGATAAGAGAAACGAAAGCAATTCATATTCACTACCATGAATGCGCATGATTCAATAGTTCGTGGCTTTCTGAGATTGTGATCATTGGATGGATGATAATTGAAAAAGTTTAAATATATATTAATAAATTAATTACCACATTTCGCATCTGCTTATTTTTGTCTCTAGCAAGAAGTAAGTAGATTTTAATGTTACTACTAGTTGACTAAAACAAAAGTACCAGCACTGAGTCATAGTGACTATGATATTGGCATGTGAACATATTGTGTCTAATGTAAATGTTATCATATGTTTTAAAAATTAGAGTTAAAGTAAATGCGTTAACTTATTATAAAATAAGTTAAAAGATTAAAATTTTAAAAATATTAAAATATAATTAAAAGAGATTATAAAAATTAATTATTTTATTTTATAAAATTTTATTAATTTATAAAAATTGATCGATTAATTAAAAATTAATAAATTTTTAATAATATAAATTATTAAAATAAAGTAAATTAAAAATTAGATATTTTAAGATTTTTAAACTTTAACCGATTAAATCAAAATTTTTTAATGATTGACGTTACTTAGTGGTTATCTCTTAGATAAAAGCTGACAAAATAAAACAATAAAGAATGAAAGACAAGATTAAGGTAAAGGACAATACGCTCCCTGGGCCCATTTTCTGTCGGAAGTAGGCCTCTTACAGGACTAACGCAGATGGTCGGTCCACTCAAAATTATGGTCGGCGACAAGTTCGGTTTATCTGTATGTATTTTTTCTTTCTTGTCGTTTTACTCATTGATTCAATCCTGTCAAGCGTCACCTTTCACAATCTATCATCTTTTATAATATCTATTACATTTGCCAAACTACACCAAGTCCCTTTCGACTTAGGATGTTTACAAACAAAGATGATTGTGACTCAATGACAAGATAACATAGTGTAGTTTCTTTATTTAAAAATATTTTATAATTTAATAATTAGAATCATTAATTAATTTAATAGTTCATAATTACTCATTATGATATAAAAGTAATCGGCAACGGTAGGTGTATCACATGAGCTGGGTCCGGCAATTGCTGAAAATTAAACGAGCACAGCTGTCACGTACTGGTTTGTTACTGATTAAGCCTAGACCAATCACACCGCCCAGCGTGGCATTGTAACATGCCCTCATGCTTTTATTGGTCCCACTCTGTGATTCTCTGTGCCTTATAAGTCAATTTTATAAAGTTTCGTGTCCTACATTCACTAATTAGAATTTAAATTCCCACATCTAATCATCTAACAAACCCTAAAAGCATAATTGCTTCCTCGCCGAGTCACTTTCATGGCCCATAAGTTAGGGTAAGAGAAAGCATAGACATGCTCCTTGTTCTTATACGAGTTCCTCGACAGTGAGCGTAGTGATGCATCTCACTATCTCTTTGTGGTAAGAGGATTGATATGTCCGTAGCTTCACCTGAGTTGACATGCAGAAACTGGGAGAGGGGAGAATTGTTTGTTAAACGCAGCCATCAATCTGTTTGCTCTTTTTTGCAAATAAAGTTAATATAACATAAGACTACCAGTTCAGACACCGTATATGGTCATTCCTGGCATGCGATACCATGTCATGCGAGCCGTCCCTCGGGACCTAATTAAATTCTGTTCTAAGCCCTTTTCAATCATATATCCGATTAGCTAGGTTGCCGTCCATGTTTTGTTCACTTTCTTTTTAGGATTTGCTATTCAGGCCTGAGCCGGCCAAGTGCTCGATTAGAAATTATCGTTGATATAACAAGAAGTACCACCAACTGATTTGAATAATAATTGAATGTGGCTGGGATGATCACTATGATACAAATAATTATAACAAGTTATTATTTTAAGGATAAGTTTGATATTGTTGAAACATATATATTACCAATTAAGTTTAAATTTCTTATCATGAACAAGGGTTTTCAATTTTTTAATTTGAAAGTACGGTCATACATAAACTATCTCAAGGGCGCACAGCCATATAATAATAATCATGAAAACTTATGCAATGATAGAAGTGAAATGCATAATTTTACTATCACATGCAAAAGAATTTTCCTATGCTTTATGCTTGGACGTTAAATAGTCAAGATCATGGGTGATTATAATGACATACAGGAGAGGTGACGCCTAATTGAAATGAATAGTAATAATGCTTAATATTGTCTCGGTCGTTGACTTTCATATTGTCGCTATCATAACCTAAGCTTCTGCATTCTTCGACATAGCAGAAAATGATCCAGTTTGGTCTTAGAAATTAGAATATGGTTTGCTAGTACTTAACTATCTAAGAACTGCTTATTTCAATCTAAAACTTAACTCATTGTAAGTTAATTAATACAATCAACCACAAAGAAGAGAAAAGAAAAAAAAAAAGGATAATGCAAGTGCATGATTAGCAATAATCACTCGAAAAGAAAGAAATCAGACCATGTACAGTATCTTATTCAAGATGACCAACCGCTATCATTTTCATATAGTTGAGTACATGATCGGCCAAAGTTAGACCGACGATTTCGACAGTCAGAGAAGGCTAAAAGCAAGCATGTGGCTGAGGTGCAATTGTCTGATTCAATTGAAATCAAATCCGCACCGCATAAACGTGCCATAATGTCATGTGATTTAACTTTGTCGGATAGACAATCTTAAGATTTAATTCGGAAGATCTAATCCGAAACTCCGTGAATATGATGTCGGTAACTCCTCAGAAGAAACTCGTGAGCAAGAAAACAAAAGGTTCAAAAAAATCAAGAGGGCTTGGTTTCCTAATAGCTTACAGCTACTAATTTTCAAGATTTAAATGGTTGCTTAAGTCACTTGCTATGGAATTACATATATGTGAGAGTGCTAAACTATTGAGTATTCAATTATATATAGTCAGTTGCGGAACCATAGCTTGGTAGCTGAAGTTATATGATCATGTCATATATATGAAGACACAAGCAACATTTATCAAGCAATAACATTACCAACTACTAAATACATCGACGGCAATGCTGAATAGAATCATTGTCAACATTTATGGTTTAACATATTCATAGATAAAAGACAAAAGGGGCTTTATCTTTTGTCTGATTGTCTTTAAACTATTTTTTTTTCCTGCGGTTAAATATGCATAGACAAAGCAAGCGAAATCAATCATATGGGACCATTCCCTCTTTGAAAAGTGAGAAATTAAAAGGCCGAGGTATATAATTGGATATTTTGATGAATATTCTGCCTATGCAATGAAACAAGGAAAGCCAATATTTTTTTTTCACGAAATAAGAGGTAAGATTGCAAATTACTGAATATTTTTAGACTACACATTTTAACAAGATTTTTACTGAATGTTGTTATTATTATATAATATTATTACTTTCCCAAACTTTCATTTATGGGGAGATATTCTTTCACAAATAGATCAGCTTTTTTAATCACCACTTCCTAACATACACCTGAAATTCCCATATAAATGGCCCAGAAATTGGATTAAAAAATGCTATTAGAAATTGAGTGAATACAGTATATGCATGCAAGCACGTCCTTGTTACCAATTTTTCTATCAGAAAGTAATGGGTCAGTTGGCAATTTATAGCACGTACTTGTTACTGATTTTTCCTTCACTCAGAGAGATATTTGAAATTAATGAAACTTAGGATAGTAGTGACGTCCATTGCTGGCCGTATAAACCCTCAAAATGATGATGCTGCTTAATTTAAAATACCAAATTATTGCGGTTTATCCTCCCGAAGATTCCTTTTGCCAAAACAACCAACTACACTCCTAACAAAGGAAACACTACGCTTTGGATTACTCATCACCGCGTTGTCCTATTGTCTTCCTAAGGATAATGTTCAAATTAATAGACCCGCACTCGTCCAGGATTAAGTGCTAGTTATCTGATTAGTTTAAACTTAAGTATATGATTAATTACCTATTAAAGCCGACGGATGTTTCGAGAGACCATAAGAAAGTAGAAGACAAAGCCCACTTCGGCCCCATTGTCCCCACTGCTTCGCTGTAACCAATTGGTGGATAGAGATAGGACGGGAACGGCAAGCTCAAACAAAATTATTACATTTTATTTTTCAAAAAATGGATTAAACTACGAATTTCACCACCTCTCCGCCAATCATCTTCTCCGTAGTTATTCATTTACTTATTTTCATGCGTCGTTATTCAATCAGTGACCAGAGCTATTGCAGGTTTTGAAGGACCACACTCCCTATATAAGTTTAGACGTGGAAACCGGTACACATCACATAGAGAGCACTCTCTAATTGAGCTCCACTAAGTGTAGCTGTATTTGCAGTAGCAGGGTACTCGAAAGATGCCGATTAGAAATATTGCCATCGGCCACCCACAAGAGGCCACTCACCCAGATGCCTTGAAGGCTGCCCTGGCAGAGTTCATCTCTACCCTTATCTTCGTATTCGCCGGAGAAGGCTCCGGCATGGCGTACAACAAGCTCACTGACAACGGCGCCGCTACACCTGCCGGCCTCATCTCCGCATCTATTGCGCATGCCTTCGGTCTCTTCGTCGCTGTATCAGTCGGCGCGAACATTTCCGGAGGCCATGTCAACCCCGCTGTCACCTTTGGCGCTTTCGTTGGCGGTAACATCACTCTCCTCCGTGGCATCCTTTACTGGATTGCTCAGCTTCTCGGCTCCACCGTCGCTTGCTTGCTTCTGAAGTTTTCCACTGGTGGTTTGGTAAGACTCATACACTTGCACGTAACAGTTTTACAACAAAATCCCACTAAAGTGGCGTTATTTCGGTAATAGTCATAACTGGTTCGAACATGTTTATGTACAGACAACCGCAGGCTTTTCTTTGTCAAGTGGTGTTGGAGTAGGGAACGCATTGGTGTTCGAGATCGTGATGACCTTCGGGTTGGTTTACACCGTGTACGCCACCGCTCTTGATCCAAAGAAGGGAAGCTTGGGAACTATTGCACCCATTGCTATTGGTTTCATAGTTGGTGCCAACATTTTGGCGGGAGGTGCCTTCGATGGAGCATCAATGAACCCTGCAGTGTCGTTTGGGCCTGCTTTGGTGAGCTGGAGCTGGGACAACCACTGGGTATACTGGGTCGGGCCTCTGATAGGAGGTGGAATCGCTGGTCTAGTCTACGAGTTCTTCTTCATTGGCCACAGCACTCACGAGCAGCTCCCAAGCGCTGGTGACTACTAAGGAAGTGGATGCAAATGGGTGGTTCTGTAATGCTCCGGCTTTTTTCACTCATCTTTTGTTCTTGTACCTATTCCGATTTGAGGGTTAACTATTTGTCCTCCTTTAGCAGCTTGTGATCTCTTCATCTTTGGAGGGTGTGATTTGTGTATTCTCTCTCGGTTGTATCGTTCGAAATCCAAATGTGTTCAGTTTTTTTTCCAAATTTTCAGTTCTCATACTCAATAGTATATAACCCACCTTATCATCTTTGCTATAATTGGAAAGGCAGGCGAATTTAATATTTCCCGTAGAGACGAGTCTTACCGACATGGAGTTCTATTCTGGCATTATCATCTAAAAGTAGCTAGCTTATGGCTATTGTTAAAGTGAGATATTTCTGAAAACACTCAGGTTTGTGAGCAATAAGATCACTCTCTCTGTGATACCTGTACCCAATCAATCAGTAATTATGATTATAGTCATCACTTCTAATAAGCTTTTCTTTTTTTATTTGCCTATAAGTTATTTTAGAAGAATTTTAATTATGAGAAAATACTTAAAACTATTTGACTAATTCTAGCTAAGTTAGATAAGTCTTTTACCGAAGATAAATCTTTGACTTAAAATTATTGTATATATAAGAACGGTTCGAATTCACGATTTTAGAGGTTCTTACTAACCCGCGCTTCTCAATGATGGTGTGCTGACATGACAGAGCACGTGAGCAGCGATCAACTTTCCAACAGACTTTTTACAGTTTCAGTGGGCCAAAATTTTTGTCCCATCTTTTTCCGTTTCTGTCGCCAATTTTCGCAAGTATTAGTTGTCCAGCTGAAAGGAGTAACATATACTCCACCTTGAAGTTCACAGTAATTATATCAGTTACACTTTGACACGAGAAACTTGTCCAAAGAACAACGTCACGTCACACTAATTGTTATCCTCCTTTATGTAAAGAGAACCAGAGTGAAATGGTTAAAAAAATAACACGATAATTCATAAATGTGGGATCCAAGAGAAAAGTGTTAAATGAAAAGCTTGCCAATGGAATGATAAGATAAAACTAGGGCACATGTAAAAACAGGAAGCTTATTATTCCCTGGACCCCGCTTTATGAGGACCAATAGGAAAGTGCAATGTGGCATATGTATGTCCATGCATTGGATGGTCAGCATCAACGCGTATCAGGAAGTGGATTTTGGGACCCACCATGATGGGTTGGCGGTTTCAAAAAAATGTCTTTTATTACATAATGTCAATGAACCATTACATATTAATTAGTTCACTGAAGGGCAGAAGGCGACAAGTCCTTTTCCTAGGGTGAGTTCAAATTAACTAGACTTTAATTGCTAGTTCATGCAGAACTGGGTGGATGCTTCCTGATCCTGAGTCCCGAGATTGCATCCGACACAAGATAGACTCTCGTCATCCTACCTGCTTCCGACGTGTCCCCATGTCACCTGTACTGTACTATTCCCCTCTTTATGCCTACCAAACCACGTCTCCGTCTTCCCAATTCTCACTATTTCCATACCCCCTCTATTATTAATATGAATGTGATCTGCAAGATTATTTATAAAGCGATAGGAAGGGAATTAAGTTTAACGAGAAATTGCACAATGTTTGGCCTAACCACATGCTCTAAGTGACAGTAAGTTTAGGTTTCTTCCTAGTTTGTAACATTCAGTACTAGCTTGCAATTGCAATTTTATTGAGGACAACGTATCCTGAACTCTTTATTATGGCCCGGCCTTGTGCAATGCCGAACAACACGAGAGAAAGCAGTTGGGCCTTCATTAACATGCCCAAGAGTATCTATTTTTTCTTGTCCAACCTTAACGGTCCAATCCATGGTCGGGTTGGATTTAAGAACTATATTACCAACCAAGTCCTACTCTTCTTATCTTGCGTTTATCTTACACTATAGCTTTTAAGTAATAAATGGATACTTGTTTACTCTTTTTTTGTGTGTGCAAATTTCTCCGGTTATTAACATATACAAGTTTTATGTTTGATTGATACGGAGGCTAAATGTTTATATCAACATAATTATATTAACCGTTTTACGTTCTTCATTGTACAAGTTATGATAGATGTATTTCGGATTTTCTAAAAGAATTATCATTTTCACTTCACAATTAGATTAGACCCAAAAATAAGAGTACACAAATGCTTTCTCTTCTTTTTAGTTCCTTCACATCTCATCTTCTTTACAGAACACTCCAGCACATGTTTTTATAAAATAAAAATTATCTTATATATTTAATTATTTATTAGTCATCAATTCAATCATGACTGAATTTCGGTTGAATCATTGACTCTTAAATAAGTTGTTTGTCCAATTCATTCACCAATTTGGTTTTTAAAATATTAATTATTAGTAAAAATTGACCGATTTATGGGCCGTTTAGTTCCACTTCTATTTTTCTGTTGTAATTTTTAATTTTCGTTTTCAGTTTTTTGTTTATGTTTTTCTTATTATAAAAACAAAAATCTGTTTGATTGTTAATGTATTTGTATTTTTATCACTAATAATAATTACATTTTAGATAATACTTAAAAATAAATTATTTTTAATTAAATACATTTATTTGATTTCTTATATAATATTTATTAACAAATTATTAATAAAATTATGTTATTTTAATAAAATAAATAATTTAAAAATTAA
>JANIJH010000004.1:58267916-58281338 GCA_024520975.1 Erythroxylum areolatum | reverse complement strand
AAGCTCGTGTATCAAAGGGACTCCTAAATAGCGGCCCAAGTGAGTCGTGCTGGCCACCTGAAGTCCATTACTAAGACTCCTCGTCATCACTCTATTCTTTGAAAATAGGGGAGTTAATTCTGACGTGTAAATTCAAGGCTTCTTGTGTGTACGATTTTTGTTTTCATGCTCCTCCCTCTTTCCCTAATGTGCAAGGTTCCTTTGATTACTGAAGGGGTTCAAGCCTCCCGACTCTTGACCACCACTTTGTAATTTCCTAAAAAGAATGGAAAGTTTCCTTTCTTTCGTCTAATTATTAGTAGGGATGGCAGTTTTAGCTTGACCCGACTCAACCTTATTTTAGCCTGACTTGACTTGGCCATAGGTCACGAATAGACTCATAGATTAAAGAGAAGGTATAAAATGATGTCGTTTTGTTATAATTTTTTTAAAATTTGTAGTTGGGTTAACTTGCCCGTGACCCGTCAAGCCTGCTTGTGGTCATAAATGCTTGTTTCGACTACCCCAGACGAAAAATTATGCTTTTAAGTGTAGAATGTCCTTTGCAGAGTCTATTGATAGCTTTAAGGAGCACCCCTCATCCAAGGCTTGTCAACAATTGTCCATAAAAACCTGACCCATTATCATCCCTAATCATTGGTGGTCAATTATTTAGCTCTTTTTTTTTCAAATCATTCTATTTTAGCTTAATTACCTTGTAAGGTTGTTAATAAGGCAAACATATTATTTGAAAGAAACACCAATATAAATAAAATCGAACACATAACATAATAAAATGCTTAGTCAAAATATTGTTCTAAATGTACAAGTAGCAAGCAAATTCTAGCATAATATTAATATTTTAGTAAGTATAATATGTTGAGAAATAAATATAGTTAAGGTAAATAACAAACCCAAGATATATCAGGATTTTCATATAGAAAATTCATTCAAATCAAGGGTAAAAAATTACAAAACTTATGTTCTATCGAAAGAAATCTACCATACTATACGAGTCTTATAAAATGCTCTTTAAAGTGGTTATAAAACAAAACCAAATAAGAAGAAACAAAGGATAAAGGCAATGATAAAAAATAAGGAAGCAAGGAGAAAAATTACTTAAAGTTGAACTACAATTTATGGGTTAACACTGCATCTACATTTCTCCAAACAAGATCTCTACAATTTAGGTTATATAAAAATGATAGGAACTCCTAGACTAAATTCAAGATCAATCTAATGGTGAATAACTCCAAATCAAATAGAAAACTATAATTGGTTATAGAAATTTTGTTACACTTTCTTCTTTTCTCTCTCCCTATTTTGTCAACTCTCACTTGCTTGTTGCTAGTTTAAATTTTAGAAATTAAAAGAAGAATTTAAAAGACCATAATTAGTTCCTAAAAATAACCAGTTAAGGGCAACAAATTTAGAAATTTCTATACATAGGAGGGAAAAGTTCTTAATCTAAAAATTCCCCCCACCTAATTATATGGAGGAAACTATCTTCGCAACGTTCAAGCAATATACATCAATCTTTCCTCTTAAAAAAGACTTGGTCATCATATTGGAGTCATTGTTGTTCGTATGAATCTTCCATAGCTTAAGCAACATATAATTCAAAATATCTCAAATCTAGTGGTATCTAATATCAATATGTTTCGATCTACCATGGAATATGGAATTCTTAGTAAGTTGCACTCTCTTTGATTTTCATAATGTAGCACATGCCTTCCTTATATAAAGTCAAGCTCCCACATAAATGTCATAATCTATAGCAATTCTTTTTAAGACATAATGATAAAAATAAGTTCTATTTTTACAGTTGGCAAAGGAATGCATTTCTACAACTTAGATTGTCAAGATATAACTCCTCTTGCAAAGGTAATCAAATAGGCTAAAGTAGTTTTTCCAGTATCAACATCTCCTTCCATATATGAATATTTATATATAGAAAGAATAGGTCTCTTATGTCTAAAAATTTCAGTTCACTGCATTTCTAATGCTTTCTTTTTAAATCACAAGTAACCACACTAATAAAGTGAGCAATATTAGGTCTTATACAAAGTATTACATACATCAAACTACCAAAAGATGAAGTATAAGGAACACTTTTCATATCTTCCTTCTCTTTCTCGCTGGAATGATATTGAGTTTTGCTCAATTTAAAGGATATAAAAGAGGTATATTCACCACATTAACTTTGTTCATATTGAACCTTCGAAGCATTTATTTGACATACTTTTACTATGATAGTGACAAGTTCTTAGCTTTCCTATCATGGATGATCTTCATATCAAGAATTTATTTTACTAGCTCTAAGTCTTTCATAACAAAGGGCTTATTAAAATCTTGTTTTAAATTTGTTAGAAATATGTTGACTAGTAAGAAGCATATCATTAACATAAAGTAACAAAATAGTTAAGTCATAATCAGATAATTTTTTTCACAAAAATACAATATTTAGATGAAGTCTTCTTAAAGATTTATTTTTTATAATAGAATCAACCTTCTAGTATTATTACCACAATGCTTACATCAAATCGTACAAACTCATCCTCAATTAACGGATATAATCCTCTTTTTCTTTGACTTTAAAGCCTTCTAGATGCTTCGTATAAATCTCCTCACCAAAGGTACCATGGAGAAAAGCAATTTTCACATCTATTCACTCAAAATCTTAGTTAAGGCATAATGCTAAACTCAATGGATGACATCTTCACAATTAGGGAGAATATTTCATTAAGATTAATTCCCTTCTTCTAGCTATAACCTTTGACAACCTATCTACCTTTATACCATAGAACTGAAGTGCAATCATTATCCTTCACTTTAAAAACCCATTTATTTTTCAGACCTTTTCAGTCTTTAGGTAGCTTAATCAAATCAAAAGTGTGATTATCATGTAAGGATTTCTTCCCGTCCTTGATAGCTTTAAACCATTTCTTCATCTATTCATTACCTACGACTTATTTAAAGCTTCCATGTTCTTTCCTATTAGTGATAAGTACATACTCACTAAGGGCTAATGTAATGATAACATTCTCTCTCTAATAGGTCTCTTAGGAAAGGTTTTCTAGAGTCTCTATAGTTGTTGTCTCTGTATTTATTGATTACTAACCAACCACAACATTATGTACTAAAGTTCTGAAGTGTTTATACATGTTGATCATTCTGTACTTGATCACCATTTTTATTATCATATTAGATGTCAACATCTTGGAGACATAGTCATCTGCATTTGGTGAATTATTTAAAGAAACTAGCTTAATATTAACCAAGATCTCATTTGTTTGAGAATCATTCCTCTTAGCCTTCTTAGTACTTTTACTAATCTTGGCTTCAAAGAACACAACATCATAACTTCTAATAATTTTGTTCTCTACTAGATTATATAACTAGTAGCTAAACTTTTCTTGACTACAACTGATAAAGATACACTCCTTAGTCTTAGCATCCAACTTCAAACTCTCATCTTTAAGAATATGCACAAATGCTTTACATCCAAAAACTCAAAAGTAAATATAGGAAACATCCTTGCTAAACCAAACTCTATCAGGGATATCTCCATTCAAAGCAATAATATAAGCAAATTGATAATGAGCATCTATATAGAGCACTTATCCCTAAAATAAATTTGATAGTTTTTTTAACAAGTAAGCATCTAAATCTCTTCATCAAAGTTATATGCATCCTCTTTATAAAATCATTTAACTAGGGAGTCTTAAGACAAGTTTTCTAATGTCTAATACTCTACTATCTGTAATAGTTATTAAAAGGTCCACAATATTCATCAATTTTGTTATTATAAATGTATTTCAACTTCTTGCTTGTTTATACATTTCTTAAGAACATGATCTCTAGTCTTTAAAGCATAAACCTGAAATTTTCTACAATTATCATCAATATATGTGACAAAATAAAGTGCATCACCATATGATCTCACTTGAATAAAACCACAAGCTTTAAAGTGTACAAGCTTTAGCAAACCCAACATTTTAAAAGGAGGATGACTTTGAAAAGGAGCTCTTCTTTGTATCTCAACCAATTAATGAATACACTTGTCTAACCTAGCTTCCTTAATCTAAGAAAGCAAATTTTTTTAGCAAACCAAACAATTCCCTTCACACTTATATGACTTGGTCTTCCATGCCATAATTTTGATGAAGTATCTTCTTTACCATATTCATTGAGTTGTCAAAAAGATAACTTTACATCATATATAATAATTATGTATTTACTAAGTTTCCAATGTCCTTCACTAAAGATATTATGATAATAATCATCATTAAGATTTCTTACATATATCAAATTTAAGTGCATGTCAAATGCATGCTTTACATGCTCAAGAACTAACTTTGAACCATTGTTGATCTCCAAAGAAATTGTTCCCATGCCAATTACCCTGATTTTGCCATCATTACCCATTTTTAGTAGTTTGAAATCAAAAGGAGTATAAGAAATAGAGAACTCCTTATTTGGCACGACATGATAGGAAGTACCAATATCTATAACCCAACTAGTCTCATTGCATACTAAATTTACGATATTTTTATCTCATACAACCAAAAGATCACTATCAATAGTAACAGTAACACAATTTTCATTGATACCATTATTATTTTTTATCTCGTCTCATTTTTTAGGTTAAAATAATACTTTTGAATACGCTCTGCTTCATTATATTAATCACAGATAAAGTTCTTATACATAGATTTTAACTTGCTTATACTTTTCTCTTTACCCTTTTGAACTTTTAATTTGTTTATCCCTTTTCTTCTATATTCAGAACATTTGACTATGATGAGGATGGAGACGAACTGTGGTTTATTCTTCTCATTTATTCATTATAAACACCACTTTTAACATATTTGATAGTCATCATACCATTAAGAGTAAAATTGTTCAAAGAAACATGAAAATGTTTTCCAAGAATCTAGCATAGTACTAAGCAATTAAAGTTCATATATGTCGTCATCAATTTATACCTATTCTAAACAATTGACCAAAGACACCCAAAAAATCATTTAAATGATTGAAAATAGGATTGTTCTTTTTGTATTTCAAATTTATCTATTGAGTAAGAACATCTTGTTATTGCATGTTTCCGAATCATAAGTTATCTTGAACTTATCCTATAACAATTTAATATGTGTCTCATAAACAATATTATTAGGATTATTTCATTATACTCATTTGCCTAATATAGCCACATATTGATATTTAAATTCCCAATCCTTATCTGACATAGACTAGGGTTTCTGAGTACCAAACATGACAAATCATCTTTTTCATAAATAAAAGATCTTTCATGTTGTTTTCCATTAATGGTAATTAATACCATTAAACACATGATTTAGCTAACGCCTCTATCATTCAAATAAAATTATCATAAATATTCAACCACAATTTTAGATACCTCAATAGTGGGAAGAAAATACTAATATATACAAGAATGAATATAAATTAGAATGAAATTCTCACATATGACTTTCCTTCTTACTTGAACCTATAAGGAGCAAGGAACATTTTAGTATAATAATGATGTTGTAGTAAACATAATACGCTAAAAATAAATATGGATAAAATAAATCATAAGCTTAAGAGACTCCAAAATTTTTATGTGAAAAATCCTTTAAATTTAGGATAAAAACTACGATAACTTTATTCCATCAAAAGAAATCCACTATGTTAAAATTGTCTTACAAAATTCTCTTTCAAGTGGCTATAGAATAAGCGTCAAACAAGGAGAAATGAAAGATAAATGCAACAATAACAAGCAAATAAGAAAATGAGTGAAATCACTAAAAGTTGAATCACTATTAATTAGTTAAAAGATACAGCTAAAGTCCTTTAAACAATATTTATATATGTATGTATATTAAAAAGTAATGTCTTTGTTTTTCAGTCAAACAATGAATACAACTATCCAATCTAGTTTCTTTAATAAAAGAAAGAAAAAAATTCTGGGTTAAATAATCAATTCCATTCACACTTATATGACTCAACCTTCTATATTAAAATTCAGGTGAGTATCATCTCTACTATGTTCACTAAGTTGTCAGAAATAAAACCTTACATCATATATAATTTAGAGGACTTGTTACCTCAAATCAAAACTAATGAACATTTAGTAAATTTCTAATGTTCATCACTAAAGATATTGTAATAATAATTATTAAGCTTTTTTTGCAGATGTCAAATTTAGGTTGATGATAAGTGCATGCTTAGTACGATTAAGAACTAACTTTGAAGCATTGCTAACTTTCAAGAAAAATTTTCCTGTGCTAATCACGCTAATCTTACCATAATTGCCCATCTTCAATACTTCAAAATTATAGGAAGTATATGAAATGAAGAAATCCTTCCCTGGAATGACATGATAGGAAGTACTGGTATCTATAGCCTAACTAGTTTTGTGAAATACTAAATTTATGACATTTTTATCACAAATAACCAGAGGATCACCATCAACATTAGTAGCAACTTAAATCTTATTGTTACTGTTATTCTTTTCTTGTCTCATCTCTTCTTTTAGCTTGAAATAGTACCTTTTAATATGCCCTTCTCTATTATATTAATCACAAACAAATTTTTTATACCTGGATCTTGACTTGCTTATACTTTTCTCTTTACCCTTTTAACCTTTCAATATTTATCCTTTTCTTCAGTAATCAAAACATTCAACTGTAATGAGGATGAAAATGTATTATGAAATTTTTTTCTTACTACTCATTTATAACACCGATTTTAATAAATTTGATTGTAACAAAACACTGGGAGGAAAATTGAGTATAAAGTATGAAAAGTTTCCAAGAATTTACTAGAGCATCAAGCAACCAAAGTTTATATATCTCATCATCAAACTTTACACCCATTCCAGACAATTGATCGTAGATACCCTAAAAATCATTTAAATGATTGAAAGTAGGATTGCCTTTTTATATGTCAAATTCATCAATTGTTTAAGTAAGAGCATCTGTTGATTGTCTGTTTCTGAAGCATAAAGTATTTTGAGCTTTTCCTATAAAGTTTTGACATGTGTTTCATATTCAATATGACTAAGAAAATTGTCTTCTACATATTGCCTAATATAGCCACATGTTGATTTTCATTCTAATTTGAAATAGACTAGGGTTTTTGAGCATACCACTAAACGCATGATTTAGCTAATATTTGTTTCCATCATTCAAATTGAGTCATCGTAAATATTTAACCAAAAGCTTACATACAATAATGTTTGGAAGAAAGTCTTAATATATACAAATAAAACATACATTAGAATGAAATGTCCACTTATAATTTCCTTCTTACTTGAATTTGTAAGAAGCAAACATAAACTCAAGCATAATAATGATGTTGCAACAAAGTATAATATGTTGAAAATAAATATGGATAAGGTAAATGTTCGAGTTGTCAAAGCCCTCAAAATTAATTTTGATTCTTTAAACTCTTGTAATAGTCATGGAACAAGGTTGAATTCTAAGAGAATTAAAAGCTAGTTTCTTAATTTTAATTGATAAAACAAAATGGAGATTTTATGATTAATTAACTAATAAAGTAAATTAACAAAGAATTGAAATAAAAAGCTTAGAAATTCATTGGTACATAACTCCGATTCAAGGAAAATATCTTATATAATTGCGACATTGATCATTGGTCTAAAAATAATAATTTTTACTATTCAAATAGTTAGTCCAAAACATATTATGATGGCCATATTATGTTTCAAAATTTTCTAAATTAATTGGTTTAAACTCAATATTCAAGCCAAAACTTACTACCAATTGATTGGGAAAGATATCATTATATATCAATTAAATGATAGTAATGAACTTAGTGAAAAATACTAAACCTTAAATTAAATAATTGAGATAACTACAATTATTCAACTTATTTTTCTTGTTTCTCATAAGTTAAATATGTAAATTCATAGATAACATATTTGCTACGTTATCTAATCCTTTATGATAATTACAGATCACTGAATTAACGGATAACTATAGAATAATTAAAATTAAATTAATTTATTAGATCAATAAATATTAATTATTCATGAAATATAAGAACATAAAATAAGAAATATTTTAATTAAAACATGAATATAAATTTATGACAAAACCTCACAAGATTAAAAACTAGAGTTTTAAATCTTCTTGAATCAAAATATTTGGAATTAGCCACACATGGCTTTAGTTCCAACACCAAAAATAAAAGAAAAGATGAAAGATTGAGAGAAAACTACAAAGAAACGAAAGAGAATAATGTGTAGAAGTTGTTAGATATGTTTTTCTCTTCTTTTCCTACTCAAAACCTAGCCACCTTCTATCTTGAAAAATTAGTATCTAAAACAAATTTAAATCCCTGCATAATATAGATGAAAATAAGTTTTCTAATTGATTCAAACTCTTTAGTAAATTTGACATTAGACGTGATCTTGCCTTATTTACTGTAGTAATTTGTTCACTTTTTTTTTTGAAAATTCATGTTTTTGTCCAATAATGCTCCAATTTTACGTAATCTTCACTTGCTGTCTCCTAAAATAAAACAAATATTAATATTCCTATTTAACTACCAAAATATAGTCAAAACAAAAGAGATAAACCCAATTAACATAATTAAATAACATCTCATCAATAAATTACAAAGTCAAGAGACACCAAGATTTTCATGTGAAAATTCCTTTCTAATGAATGGTAAAAATTATGATACTTCTGATCCATCAAAAGAAATCTACTATATTAAAAGAGTTTTAAAAATTATCTCCAAAATTATTACAAAATAAGCGTTACATAAGGAGAAGCAAAGGATAAATGCAATAATAACAAACAAAGGAAAAACCACTACAGCAAAAAGTGTTTTAGGCAACATTAAACTTGTAACATTTTAAAATGTATTGCTTAAAATTAATATAATGCAGCAATTTTTAGAGCATGGCCTATAATAATATTAATAGGCAAAAGATAATAAATATTTTAAAAGGTAACAAAATTAAAATGTCATTGCCATAAAATTTTATATAAGCAACAATTAAATCCATTGTGATTTTAAACAATAATTAAGGGTAAAAATATGTCACGTTGATTTCAAAGCTATGTAGGCCAAAGTCCTACTTGAAATTTTCTATTTGAGCTCATGCCTCACGTAAGGTTTATGTTCAAAGCTCGAGCACATTCGACCCAAACCAAACTCGATTAAATATATTATTTAAAATTTAAAATAAAAAGTAACATCATTTTCTTTTAACATTTTAAACTTTAGATTAGGTTGGACCAAGTAGTCCGAGCTTGATCTGAAACCTAAAAATATTTAAAAACTAAACATGACCTAAAAACCTGTCAACTTGAGTCTAGTTAGGCTAAATTAGATCAAAATGGGCAAGCTTTGTCATAAGTAACAACAATTAAAATATTATTATTTTAAATTATATATCATAATTTTTACAATATTTTAGGGAGAAAAAAAGTGACATATAATGAGACTTATGAGAGGACTATACATAGGTGCCAAAACATTTTAGACTTCTAACTTTCTATCTATTTGTTTAGATGAAACTATTTGACGATGGAGGTTATGACCAGGTGAAGTTGAGCTCCTACCAAGCACTCCCTCGCACAGACCAATCATAAGCAAAGTAATCAATCATACATGTGTGATTTCTTTGATTAATTTGTTAAGGGTCATTTTTTCATTTTCTTTTTCCACTCGTCTCTTCAACTCAAGATTTTGATTGATAATTATAAAAAGCTTATGAACGTTGGTTCAATGTTCATATTATTTTGTTGCCTTCTAAGCATTGGGGTAGCATTCATATTGTTTAAATGGTAGTTAAAAAGCAAAAGCATATCAATCACCACTCCACTCGTTCATTCACATGAGACCCAGTGATGTGCGGGGTCTCTAAAAGATGTGTCCAGTTCATACATTAAATAATTTCCTTAGTGTAATTTACTCTAGAATTCATATTTCATTTATGATTTTTCCTAATTATTATTTGTATATTGTAATGGTGTTTGAGTTTGGACCTTTTGTTTAAAGAATTGGGCTCAGATTAATGATTGTGATGTTCTTGTTTATTGGCTTTATTTGATTTGAATGTTGTTGCTTCTTTTCTTGCATTTTCTCTTATAAGTTATTCTAATTGGGTATTATAATTAAAGTTTCACTCTAAATTTGTTAACCTCAACTCCATACAATATAGAAAAGTGGATTTTACTTAGTGAGATGATAGTGGAGTTGCTTGAAAATTTTTATATTTAATGAGTCTTTAAGGAAAAAAGCATTCATCTTAGTTGATATTTCAAGTGTTCAACTAGACCAACCAATTATTTCAGTATACTAGCTTTTTGAACTACATTTTAGTTGCATGGTTTAACTATGTCTAGCAATATGTAAATCTAAAGAAAAACACTAAAAGTTGCCTGTTTCTTGTTCCTATGAATTTAATTAAAGTGTTTCACATCAGCCTCCCTATACTTATGCAATTGTAGAAATTTTATAAGGCCCCTATCTTTTCTTAATTTTAGTCCAGTTTTTCAACTTCTTTGGAAAAATGTAAAGGTAGCATTATCTTTGAAGGATTATCATTGTCATGAAAAAATTTACTTCTTTTAGTTAACTCTCTTATTTACCAATTGTTATAAATAGAGTTTATCTAAGGCCCACTATTAGCTTTGAATCTTAAGATTCTTATTTAATAATCAAAGTTTTCTTTTCATCTGCCACTGTCATTTTTTCTATTAAATGTGATTCATTAGGTAGTTCATGATGACATATCACTTGACATTATAAATTACTTAAGACTTACCTGGATATTAGGGTATTTGGGTCGATGGGAATTTACCATATAATTGAGAAACTAAATCATGGGCTATAATTCTTGTATAGTTAAAATATGATCCACATCACCTCTTCATCTTCTATATGGTGGTTGTAGCTTGTCATAACATATTTCGTAAAGCATATTTTGAGGTTGTAGCTACTGCATCTCATCTCCCTTCCCATTTTTGTCAACTTCTAGGCCATACAATTTAAAAATAAATATTACCAAGTAGAATAGAACTCTACTTTCCACTAGTTACAAATAATATTGATAATTATTACTTTTGAAAAACAAGTTAACATATTTATAATTTGTAAAAAAAAAAGTGTATGTTCTACATTGTAAGTTATATGTTGTTGGAAAATTTTTTTTTCATGTTGATATAAAAGATTGGAAGGGTACAGGTACTACTAATAACTATGGTGTTCATGTAGTAACACTTTAGATGCATGAAAATTGTGTGTTATCACTGATTAGGAGGCCAATAAAATAAAAAGTCCACTATGAACTTCACAGTATGTGATCATGAATTTACGACTTAAAACATAGTGAAAGTGTAAATACAATTGGATGGGCATCCACAAGCTAGAAGTTGACCACTATAATCTCACTTTTTTGTATTTAACACAAATTAATTAAAGGGTTGTACAAAACATAATTAAATTTTGTAAAATCTCTAACTTTATGCATACAATTACATACATTTTTCAGAATTGCTTTCTCAAATCAGACATGTTTTTGGAAAGAACATTAGTTGTATACATTTTCCCCTACATCATCAGCCTATAACAAACTCTAAGAAAATCTTTAATTATTTCTTTTTCATATATATTATATGAATTATTGAATTGCTCTGTTGTATGTTATTTTCTAAATTTTAATCGTACAAGCTATTAGTTCATGATAACATTAATATATAAGTCCATTGTCTATGTGCTTTTTTTTTTTAGATTTTAGAATTACTAATAAAGCATTTGGAAACATCTAAATGAAGTAAAAAAAAAACCATAATTGAGAAGCTTACTACTACTGGGATACTCTAGGTATATTGTTTTAGACAATTTACTGACATGCATCTCTTAATGAATGTGTTTTATATTGGGGAAATGATGAGAAAGCAACCAACTGCAAAGTGTATGGTGTATCTAGGTGGAAACAAAGTTATAATAGTGAAGATAACAACAATCATTATGCAACCTCAAAAGTGAGGCAAACTCTATTCATAGTGTTCAAATATTTTCCATTAAAATCGAGGTTGCAACCTCTTTACATATGTCTAAAATTAGCTGAATTCATAAAATGGCCAAGCTTGAAAAGACTTTGACTCATTGTATCATGATTTTGCACGACATCCTTGTAATGTTAGATTAGCTCTTTCCAATGATGGATTTAATCATATTTGCACAATGAGTGTTTCATATAGTATATGGCCCATAATTTTAGTAAACTATAACTTAGCACTATGGAGATGTTTGAAATAAGAAAATTTGATATTGTCTTCAATTATACATGGCCTGACTTCTCTTGGACAGGATATTAATGTTTTTTTTTGTAGTCGTTGATTAAAAAGCTTACAGAGTTGTGGGAGTTTGGGGTAAAGACATATGATGCTATAATTAATCAACCATTTAAGATGCATGCAACTTTGTTACATACAATTAGTGGCTTTCCAACATATGCAATGTTGTCTAGATGGAGTATAAATGGAAAGTTAACATGTCCTAATTTTCATTATGAAACTTGCTCTCAACATTTAAAGCATAGTAGAAAGACATGTTATCTTAATCATCAAAGATTTTTGGATAGAAATCATCCTTGAAGATGAAATAGAAGATCATTTAATAGTGATATAGAGTTGGGAGAATCACCAATTCCTCTGTCAGGATCATGTGTTAGAGTTTATTAATGGGTACCATAAGGTGTTTGGGAAGGTAAATAAAAAAACACAAGTGATATTCCTTGGAGGAAGAGGTCCATATTTTTTGAATTACCTTATCGAAAGTATAATGGGTGCTGACATAATCATGATGTGATACACATTGAGAAAAATCAATGTGATAATATCCTAGGAGCTTTGTTTGACATTTTGAGCAAGTCGAAAAATCATCTTAATATAAGGTTTTATTTAAAAGAAACAAGGATTAGAAAAGATCAAAAGTCTATCAAAGTAGATGACTCTCATGTGTTACTAGCTTAAACTTGCTTCTAGGAAAAAGAAAACTTCTACATAATTTTGAAGAATGTAAAACTATAACATCCCATTACCGCCAGGGAGGTTAGAATAGTAACTCTGAGTAGTCAATGAGCGCTTAGAAATGCCTTTACATGTTCATGCATAATCTAGCATCCGCATATATGTGAATAGTGAATTTTACACATGAAAATGACTGTATATGCATTCGTGACATTTTTTGGTATAATTGTTAATAAATGTGATTGTTATTGAAAAATGTGGATTGTTTCTATGGAAAATTGAGTGGGAGAGGGTTATTGTGGTTTTCGAATTTTTGGAGAATTTTAGAATTTTTTTCTGAAAATTTGGGGTAATTTCTGGACTAGAAAAAATGCCAAGCGGCAAAATAATTGTTTAATGGTAGTAGAAATTACTGTCCAATGGCAAT
>JANIJH010000004.1:58197020-58230721 GCA_024520975.1 Erythroxylum areolatum | reverse complement strand
TTCCATTCATCAAATATTCAAACCAATCATCAATATAACTCAATTTAATCCACAAATCCAACTATCTAAAGCAAGAAAGAAGAGAACTTACTTGATTCAACTTGAAATCCTTCAAATAACACTTCAATCTCCAACTCATCCACCCACGGTAACCACCAAACTCAAACCTAACAATAACTTCTCCAACACAAGCCAAAGGAGAAACTTAAAGGCAAGGAAGGGAGCAATTTTAGCAAGAAGGAAATGGAAACAAAGCAAGTAGGAAGATCCATGATGGAGGAGGAAAAAAGAGCCAAATTTTTCTTTCAATAGGAGCAAGTATCGTGGATGAAAAATTCAAAGGCTTAGGGTTTATAAACTAAGGAAATAAGGGCTTGTTTGGCAAATTAATTGCCACAAGACCAGTCCGAACAGCCAAAATCTAATTTCTTATTCTAATTTCTCCAGAATTCCAATGACTCTAAACCCTAATTCCACAAATCAAAATTCTAATCTTCCATTGCCATTGGTTAATCAATTTCGGAACCGAAAATCCAATTAATCAGTCATTAGGTCAATTTTCCGGTCCGGAACTATTACTCCAAAAATTTCAGAAAAATTTCTAAAAATCCTCAAAAATAGAAAACACATAATCATACATTCTAATTCCATATTTCAAACTCCTAAATCTCATTTTCCACTCCAATTAAATTTTCAAAGTTCGGTCAGCACAATTATCGCCAAATTTCCAATTTACACAATCCTACCTGGAATATGTCATACATATATGTACTCTCATATGCTAGTGCAATAATTACCGATTAATCAAATTATAGAGGCTAACTAATGCATAAACGTGCCAAATGCGAATACACACTACTGTACTCATCCCATCAGTGACGGGATGTTACAAGTGCATTCGGATGAGTGTTGCCACAATCAACTCCAACAAGTACTTTCTTCTGTTCATAGATGATTTCTCAAGATATTGTTGGGTTTATTTTTTGAAACAAAAAAATGAAGTGCTCGGATGTTTTACAAAATTTAAAGCATTAGCTTAAAATTAGTGTGGTTTGTCCATTAAGACTTTGAGGACTGATAATGACACTGAATATACATCACATGCCTTTAAGGAATTCCTTCAAGTTACTGGAATTCTTCATCAATTGGCTGTCGTCTACTCTCCTCAGCAAAATGGTGTTTGTGAAATAAAAAACATAACCATTATGAATATGGCTCAATGCTTGCTGTTAAAGAAGAGTTTACCTAAAACCTTGTGGGCTGAAGTAGTTAACACTGCTATTTACTTGCCAAACAGACTTCCTACCAAAGCTATTGAAGGAAAAGCACCATTTGAGGCATGGTTTGGAACTAAATCATCTGTTGCTCATTTTAGAATCTTTGGCTGTATAAGCTACTCTCATATTTCTGAAGCAAAGAGGGACAAGCTTGATCAACGTGTTGAACTTGGAATTCTTATTGGCTACAGCAGTACCTCCAAAGGGTATAGAATTTTAGATCCTCTCACAAATCTAGTCTATTTGAGCAGGAGTGTGAAATTTGATGAAGCAAATGAGTGGGATTGGAAAAAGCAGTCAGTTCATCCTCTTCTCAAAATGGACTTGATGAAGGTGTAAAAGAACAGCATAATGATGTTGATGAGGATTTTGAAGATGAAGCTGTTGTGAGAGGGACAAGAACCCTAGATGATATTTATACTAGATGTAATGTTGCACTGCATGAGCCTGCTGACATCAATAAAGCATTGAATTGTGAAAATTCGAGAGCTACAATAGAGGAGGAGCTTCGAATGATCAGCAAAAATGATACTTGGACCTTAGTGTCAAAACTTGTTGATAAGGAGGTAGTTGGCCTGAAGTGGATCTTTAAAGTGAAGCTTAATCTGGATGAGACCATCAATAATTTTAAAGCAAGGTTGGTTGTCAAGGGATTTGCAAAAAAGCAAGGGATAGATTTCAGTGAAACCTTTACTCCAGTGGCAAGGTTTGATACCATTAGAATGCTTCTCTCCATTGCTGCACATCTCAAGTGGCAAGTTTTTCAGCTAAATGTCAAGTCTACCTTCCTAAATGGCATACTTGAAAAAGAAATTTTTGTGGAGTAGCTTGAGGGATTTGAAATAGATCCTGGTAAAGTTTAATTGCTGAAAAAGGCCTTGTATGAACTCAAGTAAGCTCCTAAGGCATGGTATGCTAGGATTGATGAATATCTTCTAAATTTTGGTTTTCAGAAAAGTTGCAATGAAGTTACATTGTATGTTAAACATTCAGAAACTAAAACTTTCGTGGTTTCAGTGTATGTTGATGATCTTTTGATAACTAGAAACAATTTGAAGGCTATAATGGAGTTTAAGACAAAAATGGAACAAGTCTTTGAGATGAATAACCTATGAATGATGTCTTATTTTTTGGGAATGGAAGTTAAGCAAGGAAGACATGGCATTTTCATTTCTCAAGAAAAGTATGCTCGAAGATTGCTAAACAAGTTCAACTTGGGAAAAGGCAGATCAGTTAGCACTCCAGGAGTTCAAGGAACTAAACTAATCACTGATGATGGATCTGGCTTAGCTTATGCAACTCTATACAGAAGTGCAGTTGGTTCCTTGCTCTCTTTGTTAATCACAAGACCTAACATTATGTTCATCATAAGTCTGTTGTCTAGGTTCATGAATTCACCTTTTGAACTTCACTTAAGGTTGTCAAAAGGGTTCTAAGGTCCTTGCATGGTACTCTAGATTACGGATTGCATTATAAACTGATTGGTGGTGTGAATTTCATTGGATTTACTGATAATGATTGGGCTAGATCACTATCGGACATGAAAAGTACTGCAGGGTATTGTTTTTCTCTTGGATCAGCTATGATTTCTTGGAGCACGAAGAAGCAAGGTTCAATTGCTCAATCCACTGCTGAAGCTGAATATATTGCTGCCTCTTCTGTTGTGAATCAATGTTTGTGGTTAAGAACAAGCATATTAAGATCAAATATCATCCATTCGAGAAGTTGAGAAGGAGAACCAAGTTAAGCTATTGCATTGTTCTTCAGAAGAATAAATAGCAGAAATTTTCACCAAGTGTTTACAGAAACTTCGATTTGAGTATCTTAGGGAAAAACTTGGAATTTTCAACAGCACTTTCATCAAAGAGGAGTGTTAGAGTGTAACTTGATTTAGTGTTGGTGTAAAGTTTGAGTTGTGTTATAATGTAGTAGGTATGGATTACTTGTATTAGTTGATAAATTAGTATGTTCAGTCCACTTCAACAATCATTATATATTTTTAAATTTTAAGTCTATGTAATCTGTACACTCAAGCTATATATTTCCAAAATGCAATGAAAGAAGTAGTCTCTTTTGTTCCAATTCTCATTCACGTTCGAATATACAAGTTCATTACAATATCATCTGCATTTCTTTACACTATAAGAGCCCATCTGGACTGGAGCCTTGAACAAAGGCCAACAGTAACAGATTGATCCCTGGGCTTGGATAACAATGAGAAAGACGCTATAATCATCGCTAAATAAGGCTACCAAAAAGTTTCTTCATCACTCGAAGACAAGTAACTCAACATTGTAGCTGTTATATCTTTCCATCTGTCGGTGGAATATTATGATTAATATTCCTCTCAAGATACTATACTGCTGTAACTAGATTATATTGAGATATAGGTAGACTGCACATAGTTAATATAGAATAAGTTCTAAATCCTTTAATTTAATGGATTAGATTATAGTAGATAGATCTAGATAACTTTCTAAATTTAAACTTCTACTTGTAATAACCTATATATGGCTGTATATTTTTTATTCCCCACTTTGTTCATGGTATCAGAGCTATAGCAGACCACTCGGGAATGATTTCATCTGGGTCGATCAGAGCTATATAGGTCGAGTCGGAGGAGATCTCTATCGCTAGCTCATCTAGTATGGCTCCACTAACATCGAACTCATCCTCTGTCCAGAACAGTGCTGATAACTCCCAAACTAGCATAGTCAGTCATAGAATGAATGGGAATAATTATCTACCATGGTCCCACTCGATGCTCATGTTTATAAGAGGGAGAGGGAAAGAAAATACTTAAGCACAACACCACCTGTTGCGTCCAACCGATTAGATCTAAAATACCAGACTTGGATGGCCGAAAACAATCTTGTTATGAGCTAGTTGATCAACTCAATAACCCTAAAAGTCAGCGAGTAGTTCGTCTTAGCCATATCTACGAAAGAAATTTGGGAAATCGCTAAACAAACTTATTCTACTATCGAAAATATTGTTGCTTTGTTCCAAATTAAGAGTCTTTTGAGAGAGACCAAGCAAGGGGAGAAGACAGTAACTCAATATTACAGCATTGGTAAAGCTATGGCAATAATTGGATCTTTATGATCCTCAACAATGGATGTGCAATGAAGATTTGACTTGCTACAGAAGGATTGTGGAACGGGAACAAGTGTATGAGTTTCTACTGGGCTTAAACTCAGTTTATGATGATGTTCGTGGCAGAATCATGACTACCAGTCCTTTTCCAACAGTTATGGGAGCAGTTAATCTTGTTAAGTGTGAAGAAAGCAAGAGACAACTTATTTATGGGACTCTAAACAACAACAGGGTTCCTAAATCCTCAATTATGGCTGCCAAGAGAACTACTAGACTAGAATCAAAGAAAAAATCAAGTAAGCTTTGGTGTGAACATTGTCAGAAAAATGGGCATACCAGAGATACTTACAGGAAGATCTATAGCAAGCCACCCAATCTAAAAAACAGAACTAGAACAAAGGGCAAAAGCTATGTAGTTGCTGGAAATGACAAGGCAGAAAGTGAAAATGTACCGATGAGTAAGAAGGAGGTCTACCTACTTAGAAAAATTATAAACAAGTATGATCTAAAAGTTGAAAAGGTTGTATCTATGAGTCATATGGTGAATATAGGTAACACACTCACTACCTTGGGTGTTAAAACCATAAATCGTGGTATTGAGATTGTTGATTCAGGGGAAAATGACCATATGACTTGTGATAAATCTTTATTTCTTAATATTATGTCTTGTTAAGGTTATAGAAATGTCAAGGTAGCAAATGGACAGGTTCTTAAGATCGAAGGAATAGGAACTGTTATAATAGCTAATAAACTTGTCTTAACCGATGTTCTTTATGTATCTGGTCCGAACTGCAACCTGCTATTTGTGAAGAGACTTACTAAAGAGCATAATTGCATAGCTAACTTTTACTCTAATAGGTGTGTTTTTCAGGATTAGGAGTCGGGGAAGAGGATTGCCAGTGTTAGGGAGTTTGATGGATTATATTATATTGGCAACTCGAATGAGATTAAAGCAAATGCTACTTTGACATCCAACACTAAAATTACACTTTGGCACTATAGGCTAGGCCAACGTATTTCATCTTACATGAAACAATTATATCCAACTTTTTTCAAAAATAAGGATTCATCTTTTCAGAGTAAATTTTGCCAATTCTCTAAACACGCATGAAATTCCTACTTATCTCATGCTTATGAACCCATTAAACCTTTTTCTATCATACATAGTGATGTCTGGGGGCCATCAAGTATTAAAACCAAGACAAATGCAAAATGGTTTGTAACTTTATAGATGATCATACGAGATTGACTTGGTTATATTTCATAAGAGATAAAGCAGAAGTTTTTCAGATTTTTAAGGACTTTTACTCCTGCATACTGAATCAATTTCATGCAAAAATTTAGATTTTTAGAAGTGACAATAGGAAAGAATACCTAAGTCAACCTTTTGACCAATTTTTTATCACCAATGGTATTATACGCCAAACTTCTTGTGTTAATATACCACGACAAAATGGTGCATCTGAGAGAAACAATAGGCATTTACTTAAGGTTGCAAGGTCTATTATGCTCACTACAAATGTTCCAAATTATTTTTAGAGAGAGGCTATTCTTACTTCTACTTATCTAATAAATTGAATGCCTTCAAAAACGGTGGGTTTCCTTATACCTTTACAGAAATTACTTGAAACTTATCCCTCGGTTCCCTTTCTTAATCAACTACCTCACAAAGTGTTTGGTTGTTGCTTTTGTTCATAATCACCACGGTGGAAAACTTGAACCCTGAGCTTATAAGTGTATATTTTTGGGCTATTCTTCTACTCAAAAAGGTTACAAATGTTTTCCTTTTACTCTCAACCAGTTTTTTGTGACAATGGATGTAATTTTTTTTTTAAAACAACCTTATTATCCAAAACTACCCATTCAGGGGGAGAATTGTGAGAGTGAATGACTATTTTTAGTAAATGATGGCACACCAGACACACTATCCCAGTGAAAAATTTACTTTCTCATTCACCATCGGCACCTGACTTTGATCAAATCAAACCTGATACTTTCACTTCAGAGGCCACTCAACCCTTTGAGCCCACTATAACAAATGATCCCAGCCCCCAACTAGATAAAAATTCCACTAAAAATGGTGAATGTGATAAGGAGAAAGATACCAAAACTAAGGTGGGCAAACCAGAAAACTATACCAGATTTTACACAAAAAGGAAAGGAACAAACAAGGAAATGAGTAGCAAGCAGTAAGTGAAACTAAACAGGAGAAAGCCATCATACTTTTCAAGCAAGCTCATGAATCAGAACCTGCTACAAATTTTGAAGAGTTGGGTTGGCCTGCCTATAACACTGAGGAAGGGAGTAAGATCGTGTATAAGGCACCCAGTTGACAACTTTGCCTCTTATAATAGATTATCTCCACATTTCAGACCTTTGTTACTCAGTTATCTACTAAAGATTACCTTATAATTTTTAGGAGGCTGTCAAGGATCCCAAATGGAGGGAGGCAACAAGTGATGAACTAAGTGCACTTAAGAAGAATCAGACTTGGGTGGAAATAGACTTACCATAAAGAAAAACTGTGGTGGGATGCAAATGGGTATTTACCATCAAATACAATTATGATGGAAGTATTAACAAGCATAAGACAAGACTTATGGCTAGGGGTTTTACACAAACACATGGGATTGACTACCAGAAAACATTTGCACTGGTAGCTAAACTCAATTCAATTAAGATTCTATTGTCACTAGCTGCCAATCTAGACTGGCCCCTATATCAGCTTGATGTCAAAAATGCCTTCTTGAATGGTGATCTTGAAGAGGAGGTGTATATGCAGTTGCCACCGGGATTAGGGGGACATGACCACCCTTAGAGAGTATGCAAACTTGAAAAGTCACTGTATAGCCTGAATTAGTCACCTAGAGCATGGTTTGGAAGATTTGCAAAAGCAATGAAGAATCTTAATTATTATCAATGTCAGGCTAATCACGCCCTATTTATTCGATGTTTTGCTAGTGTTAGGATAATTATTCTTATTATCTATATTGATGACATCGTCATTACAGGTGATGATTGGGAAGGTATACAGAAGCTGAAGATTTCTTTGGCTCAAGAATTCGAAATCAATGATATAGGTAACTTGAGATATTTCCTTGGAATGGAGGTGGCCAGATCTAGTAAAAGTATCTCAGTATCTCAAAGCAAGTATACTCTTGATCTTTTAGAGAAAACCGGAATGCTAAGAGCAAAGCCAACAAAAATACCTATGGAATCAACATATAAGTTAAGTTTTAAAGAGGGTGGTACACCAGTAGGCACAAGCAAATATCAGAGACTGGTGGGAAAACTAATTTATTTATCTCATACTCGGCCAGATATCAGTTTTTCTATCAATGTGGTTAGTCAATTTATGAGCAATCCTCAAGAGGAACACATGGAGGCAGTGTTTAAAATCCTGAAGTACTTAAAAATGACACCTGGAAAGGGGTTATTCTTTAAGAAAGGGGGAGTAAGGAGCATTGAAGTTTTCACAGATGCTGACTGGGTCGGATTTGTAACTGATAGAAGATCCACAACAAGCTATTACACCTTTGTGTGAGACAACTTAGTTATTTGGAGGAGCAAGAAACAACTAGTGGTTGCAAGAAGCAGTGCCAAAGCAGAGTATAAAGCTTGGCACTTAGAATATGTGTAGGAATATGGATCAAAAAGCTCCTACCAAAACAACAAATCACAATAGAGCCTCAAATGAAAGTATGGTCCGATAATATGGCCACAACAGGGATTGCAAAGAACATTATACATCACGATAAAACCAAGCATGTGGAGATAGATCGTCATTTCATCAAAGAAAAATTGAAATCTGGATTAATTGATCTTGTTTATGTGCCCACCAATAATCAAGTTACAGATATTTTTACCAAGGCACTTGCAAGAGTCAAATTTGAATAACTTAGTTGCAAGCTGAGAATGATCAATATCTATTCACCAGCTTGAAGGGGAGTGTTAGTAGGATATTATGACTAAGTGCTTGTTTAGTTCAGCTTTTGGAGGGTGAATAAGTACTTTTTTTTACCGCAAAAGTTGTTTTTAAGAAAACTGAGTGTTTTGCTATAAAATCCAAAAATACTTTTTTTTTCATAGAAATGGGTTTTTTGGAAGCTAAAATACAGCTTTTTGATAAGCTCAAATTTAAAACTTTTCAAAAAAAGTACTTTTTTAAATAGATTTTTCAGATTAATTAATGAGTCTATTTTTTAGTCTCTTTTACCTTTATGGTTTACATATAATTCCCACAATACCCACAAACACATCTTCATGTTTATTTTGATATTTATATAATATTATTTGACATTTTTATATGTTTTAATATTTATTTTTATATTAGTTTTACTTATATTATAATCCAATTTGGTTAGATATATTTTTATTTATGTTTTATATGGTTTAAAATTATATAATAATTAATATATTGCACTTTACATATTGTTTAATAAATTTTAAATAATATTTATATGCATAAATAATTTTTATTACAGAATAAAATATAATTAAAATTAAAAATATTTTTATCTTTATGTTGCCAAACAATCTATTGTATGAAGCTCTTTTAAGAAAAGCTCTTTTTTAAATAACAGTCAACTGATTTCTTAGGAAAGTTCTATTAAAAAAAGTTCTACTGATAAACTCTACTGATATAAGACCATCCAAACAGGCACTAATATTCCTCTCAAGAGACTATACAACTATAACTAAATTATATTGAGATATAAATATACTGTATATAATTAATATAAAATAAATTCAAAATCCCTTAATTTAAGGAATGAGATTAGATTAGATAGATCTGGATAACTTTCCAGAATTAAACTTCTACTTATAATAGCCTATATATGGCTGTATACTTTCTATTCAAGAAATTTATTCCCCACTTTGTTCACCATCCATTCATTATTTTCCTTTCTCGTGTTATCCTAAGACTGTAGCCAGTAAAATAATGAATTGAAGAGGGTATAATCACGCGAGATGTACATAAGCGATTCAAGGGCAATCATCAAAGAATGAGTCCATGTCTCTGTCACAGATTCAGAAGATAATCTGTAACTCAATAAACAGAGAAAAAACAGAAACCTCTATTGTTACTATCTAACAATCGCCTCCCTGTTTGTGACATTGATACTAATCATCAGAACAAAAAATACATCAAAGGACAACATTATAGTATATATAATGTAGAGTAGTCTGTTTGATTGGGCTTCAATTCTTCAGTCTCAAAACAGGAATTGCTGGCAACAACCAATAAGTCCTTAATCTGCTAGCGATCTATAAATGATTTGTTCATCAAGTTGACAGCATCATCCATAAACTGCAAAGGGAAGAAAATTCAATAAAAATCGTGAGGCCAGAAACTGAAAGATGTCATATGAGTTTGTTCTTACAAAATCAGCATGCTCAAAAGCATTTGGCACTAGTATACAAAGTGACTTCAAATGTTGCAAAAATCAAATTAGGACAGCCAGGCTTGCCCAACATATGTTAAGTTTCCTCTCAAACGACAAAAGACAGTGCAAATGATCATTGTTTTCCACTAGGGTTTTTCTAGGGATGAACCATTCCTTAAAAGCATCACTATTTTCTTGTTCACTCTGACTGAAAGCTTTTGTAAATATAGCCATATACAAAAGCAGATACATAGATATATAAAACCACAAAATTAGAAAACAACAAACACATGCATTAGTTGGAAAGGCAGGAGCCGCAGAATTACATCATTGAAGCACAATGAGGGCCCTGTTAGCCACACTTAATGTAATGCTTAAAACTGGTAATTACAACGATAACCAAGATTATCTTCACCCATTTGAAGGCGCTTTCTTTTCTGTTCAAATTTTCAACTTATCCAACAGAAATTATTATAGATTAAATACTGAAACAGACATTGGATATCCATTTTTCTACCACAAAATATCTTCTGTCAACCTTGCACGCCAATAAAATTTTAGTCGACCATATAAACCACAAGTTAAGCAGTCATTCATTTAAGTAATTAGAAACAAGAACACCCTTTTGATCCACTTCAATATGGTAGCTATTAGTAATTATATATTTGCACCGAAGCACAATAAATGAACGGTTACCTTTCCAAGCAGCTTAAGTTCTCGTCCAACGGGCTCCAGAAATTTCAGGTTAACATCAATAGGCCAAACCTGCCCAACCAAAAACCTCAGCGAACAATAAAAATGCAACCGATAACAACAAAAACTCTAACATAAAAGAAATACAATCAGGACTTTGACGCCAACGATGCGAATAGGTTTGATTTGTCCTGGAACAATACAATCAGGACCAGCAGCTTCCAAAACAGCATCCACCGCCAACCCATTTCCTACAGGATTAGGATGCTGCACACACCAATTCCAAACCAGAGTCATGATAATAATAAATTAAACCCAGAGAAAAGGAAATGTTAATAGGGGTTACTTAATTACCTTCATAACGAAGAGAGCATAATTGGAATAAGGAGATTGAGAGACTCGGAGAAGAGGGGAGTGGTGGACTCTAGGTATGGGTTTGGAAGAGGTTGCGCGCCATGGAGCGTCCTTTTGAAGAATCGCTGCTCCTCCCTTCCTAGTCGACATTAATCAGTCCACAGAGTTAAGTCGGAAGCTTTCTACTCTTATCGCTTATCTAATCCTTGCAATTGTCCTTATCAAGACGAAGACGAAGACCTAAATGTAAAATATGAAATTTCAGAAGGTACCTGTGTGATTTTTCAAATAACATTCACCGGTCCCAATACTTATTTAATATTTTCAAGTGAGTCCAGGAAATCAATTTAATATTAATTTAATTTTCGTAATATTAAAGAATGGTACAGTATAACATTAGGGGAAAGTTTGACTCGATTAGATAATATAATACAATTTGGTATTTACCTTACTTTCACTTCTAAAATGGGAAGGATCGGGTCGGGTCAGATGAGGCGTAAATGATAATTTGCAATTATGCCGCTTGGCCTCTTGTCCAAATTCACGGGAGTAGATCTCCTGTGCCACTTTCTCTGTGCCTTCTGTGCTACAAACCATCCTAACTATCCATATCATTTAAATTTGGATGGTTAGAATAGTTTGTAACACAGAAGACACAAGGCAACTGGTACAAGAGATCTAAAGCCCAAATTCACAGGTCTTTTGTTAGTTTTAAATTTTAATTAACATATTTACGAATTGTAGATTAATCTCCGTTTCTGAAATGTTTATATTAGAATTTTAAATAAAAATACATGATACTGAAAGAGACCAGTAACTAAGGCAGAATATAAGGATAATGATAAAATGATAGCGTTGCTTGCTTCACAAAACCATACCATACGATCTAGAAATTATTATGGAAAGTTTGCAGAGATCCATTGGTCCTTTGCCACTTTCCATGAGAACGTTGTGGACTAGTTTGACATCTGATAAAAAGGTACATGAAGATAAATATCAAGTTATGCTCAATGTAACCCATTTTTCCAATCATTTGCTCTTCCCTTTTTTAAATAGAAGGAACGTTATAAGAACAAGAGAAAAAAAATGAGATTCTCACAAATCATTATTCATGTGCAGCATACTTGCCTACAAATCACATACATTTGTTTTTTCTATTCAAATTACATTTATGGCTGCTATTCTTGATTTCTTTAATGATTTGATTGGGATTATAACAACAAAAAAGACAAAATTTGAAAAGAATAGTTACCAAAACGAGGATGAGCACTTCTCCGTTTTTCTTTTTCTGTTTCCATTACCATGAGCCATCCCAACCCACGATCAGAAATGGGTTAAACGGTAATCATATCCTCACCCCCTCTCTCTACTGCAACATCTGCCAGCCTCTTCCATGTCAACTCTCGCTGCTCTTCCAATTCTCTAGCGCTGGCCTCTTTCTCTGCGTACTGCCTCTCACACTCTTCAAACAACTCCGAATCCATCTCCACAAACATTTTTCGAACATTGACTGTCAGCCCGTGAACTGCCTGATTCCAGTGAGTGTCAATATTCTTCTGCAGTGCCTCAAATATAATTGGCAATATGACACCACGATTCTGAGCAATTAAGCCAACTATGTGCTCATTATTCCACAAAAATAGCGCTCGCTCTGCAACCTGCCAATGGAATTTGATGTCAGAAAATATTCAGAAACAATAATAACAGTAGCATCATATGTTCGCAGTAATATGCAACAAGATTGAGTATCACTATAGTTGATTCCATGTCTGCAGCTATAGCTTCTTGGAAGGGACTGAAGAAATATAGAAAGAATGGTATCTCAACAAAGTTCCCCATCAACAGTCAACAGAAAATAGGAACTCCTTTATAACAATTACTTCAACAAAAACTACCACGTGTGAAAATATATTTTCAGATAAGAACGATGGGGAATTAGTAAATTAATTCCCAAATCATAAAAACCCTCCACTTATTGAAAATAATGTAGCATGAAGGAAATATTGCACCGGATTTTTATTTTCTCCACCACCCTAACTCATGGGAGCTACAAATGAATTGTTTCAGCATTATGGCACAACGTGGCATCCAATGCTTTAAGGCATGTCCTAATATATGATTTGCTAATGAAGAAGCATGAAAGATCTGGCTAACAATTCATAGGAAAATGCATCAAGGAAAACAGTTTGAAGAAGAACAAGAAAAATAAATACTAAATAATTGTATCTTAATCTTATTACTTATTAGAGGTCCAATTCCCTTCACCGAAAATACAACTAGGAATACCTTATCGAGGATTACATAAATGATGTTCTTTATTTCTGGAAATTAAGGCACCAAAATGTAAAATCATGTTGCAATACTGTAGGCTCTGAAATTACTACAGTCAATTAGTTTGCTATCCTACTTAATGGACGTAAGGGTATTTTCTGGAAATTTAATGCTCCAAAATGCACAGGTCACGTAGCACATACTGTAGTTTCTGAAATTACTAGAGGCAATGAGTTCACTATCCTACTTAATGGCCATAAGGGTACTTCCTGGAAATTAAGGCACCAAAATGCACCAATCATGTTGCAATACTACCGTTTCTGAATTACTACAGTCAATGAGTTTGCTAGCCTACATAATGGCCATAAGGGTATTTTCTGGAAATTAAGGCACCAAAGTGCACCGATCATGTAGAAAATACTGTAGTTTCTGAAATTACTACAGTCAATGAGTTTGCTATCCTACTTAATGGCCATAAGGGTATTTTGCCGGAAATTAAGGCACCAAAATGCACCGCTCATGTAGAAAATACAGTAGTTTCTGAAATTACTAGGGCCTATGAGTTCACTATCGTATTTAATGGCCATAAGGGGTCTTTTTTTGGGAATTAATGCACCGATCATGCTACAAATACTGTAGTTTCTGAAATAAAAACTAGAGCCGACGAGTTCACTATATTTAATGGTCACAAGGGTATAATCTTGGAAGTAATGATGAATTGAATTGTTTGCCAGTATAGGGGTGGAGATAATGCATACCTTTACTGATGTATAGGATTGAGATCCCAAGCAGGAATTTCTATATAAGCAGGGAACATTTCACAAAGAGGAAATAAAAAAGGTATAGCAATTTCCACAGCCCATGCCAAATGGTCATGTAAAAACTTCTATGTGCACGTTAATAAGCAAAAACACCAAGAGAATAAAAATTTAAAACCAAGTTCGTTGAAATAGAACTCAGTTCAGAAAGAATCATAAAAATCAAGTCTTCAAATAAATGGATCATGCTGCAATCTGCTGAAGTCAAGATCTTCATGAAAAAAGTCTAAGCCAACCAAAGAAGAAAAGGTTAAGCGGAGCTGAAATATAAGTTGAAATCAGTTGATGGACATCAACGAGCAATTGATTTTCAGAAGAAAAAATGAAATAAAGAATTATGCAATAACAAGCTTTCATTTAAGAGGACAGAAGAAGGCAGATAATAAGGCTTCAGTTACTATGACTTGCTTCCAAATAACATCACATTTAAATGCTCCATAAAATCCTCAAGGATTGAATAAATTAATGCACAAGAAACATTTCCATAATAGAAGCACATGGCCAAGACAAACTGTTCCAACCTCAGACAAGTTGAATAATGCGACATCAGAATGGGTTAACGGATGAGCATATTTTGCATTTAGCAATACAGTTTCTGTAATTCTATAACAAGCCATATCAGTATTACCGTAAATGAAATGTGGCGCCTATAAACTATTGAAACATAATTTACAAGCTGAATCACCAACATAGAACAAAACAAAGATGAAATCACATGGGTCAAATTAGTCACATCGACACTGACATTAAACCTCATTAATGAAGCAGTACTACATTTATAGGCAGTATGAAAGCATCTCAAACATTCAACAATGACACCCATCATTTACAGGACATAAAAAAGGCAATACGTTCTTTTCTCTAACAGAAGGTAACTGAAAAAACAGGGAATTGGTGCATGAAACAAATAGCAATTACTGCAGTTAAATGAGCCAATCACGTGCGCAGACATTATTTTCAGGACAACTCAATATAATTAAAGGCCTACAAATATTGAATTCTACAGTGGAAACGATAACTTGTAAAGCGTAGACAATAGGCTAATCATCAAAAACCATTTGTCTAAGTTGAATTACAAGTTATTTCACTTGCAGTTTTTCATAATTAGCTTTTTCAATTTATCTGGCTGTGTTCTACCTTAATTAACCACATCATAATGTACGAAATCCAAATACTCCAAGAAATAAAGTACGCTAACATTTCTTTTCTTGTAATAAGTTTGGCAATATTCTAAAACCTGAAAATGGGAGCTAGTAAGGCAGCGAGCAATTTGCCTGAAAAGCGGAACCATGCAACGTTGAAACTCAGCAGACTGCGTGGCCTCAAGCACTTCCTCAAGTTCTCCAAGGAAGAGAACTTCCTTCTGACAATTAGTCACCGGCCAGAATTTCAACAGCCCCCTTATAACTGTATCCGCCAGCTTATAATCCTTTTCAACAAACTGAACAATACAATAAGACAGTTGCTGATGATACAATGAAACCTGCTTTGGTTTATGCAGAGGAATCAATGCTCGTACAAGGAACAACTTATGCTCTTCTTTCATTGGCAAAGCAAATCCATTTATAATACTCCCTAAAATCTCCAACAATTCTCCAATCCCACTATGTCTCTGAGTCTCATATATAAACCCATAGAATATATTATTAATCGCCTTCCTTATAAAAGGCCGATGAACCATAAATTTTCCATAAATCCTATGAAGAACCGTCTTCAAATACTCCCTCTCTCTCGGGTCCTCCGTATCAAACAAATCCAACAGCTTCAAAACAAAGGAGTGATCAATATACCTCTTCGCGACCTTCGCGTCCGTATCAGACGAAACGACGTATCTCAACAAAAGCTCGTACACAAGCTGCAAATGAGGCCATGACGGCTCCAAGGTCGGCTCATCCTCTTCTGGATCGGCCGCTTCCTGGCCGGTGTTCTCGTGAGGCGCCGGAGGCAGGCATCGGAAAATGTTGACGGCGACCATCCTAATCATCTCCTCCTGACAAACCTCCGATATCTTACCCGACCCGGACTGGATGAAATCCACGAGCTCTAGAAGTGTCTGTCTCTTGATTTCCTTCTCACGAGCGGACTTCAACGTGTCGCTGAAATCGAATTGGAAGCAACAAATCTGGAGCTTTCGGAGAAACAGGTTTTGGCGCTCCGAAGCCGGCACGTCGCGGAACATAGGGAGCGGCTCCACCGCCTGCATTGGTGGCGGAGCTTTTACCGCTGCTGAACCTCCCTGAGTAGTCGGAGCCGTGCGTGACGCGTGGTTAACCACCACATTTGAGGGGGGACCCGACCCGGAGTTCCTGCCCGACGGCCCGAACCCGTATTCGTTGCCCTCCGATTTGGAGGGCTTACGCTTCATGATCTTCTTGAACATTTTCTCAAACCCTAACCCTAAAACAAATAATTACGATAAAAAACAAGTCAATCACGGATTGTTGATAGGACGGTGACAGGTTTACCGGATTCAGTGTGCTTCAATGGATCATTGGATAATAACATCAGAGCGTAAACGATGAAATTGTTATGATCTGTATATCAGCAAATCAACAGAAAGGGATCTCAGACAGAAGCCGGAGACGAAACTTTCCTTTACCAGAATCCAAATGGCCAGTCATTGGAGCCGATGGACGGAATGCCGGTCAGATGATCAACGGCGTCGGTTAATCCCATAAAAGACAGGGCGAGAAAGAGATAATTTTAGATAGAAGAGAGAAAGGGAGAGAGAGAGAGATAATGGGAGTGAGGATAGTGGGAGATAATTAAAGCAAAGAAAGTTGAAAACAAAATGGATTCATTTACAGACCAGTAGTTTTCTAAGCGTCTCAATCATATCTCACCGTCCATTGATCAGCACTTTCAATTTTTATAATTCAATTTCCACATTTATGAATTTTTTGAAATTATAATAAAAGCCGTAAAGTATATATAAAATAGACATGAGAAGAGATTAAACTTGTGTTTTCGTTCGACAAAGTCAAAGTACACTTACAGTTACAACCAATTTGGTTTGGAAAATGTAAAAAAGAGTTGTTGCTTTTTGGGTAAAATAGTCAACATTGGGCTGACTCAGCATGTCTATTGTAGTGTGTGAAGTGGGTATGACACGACTTCCCTTTACAAATGGCCAAGTCAATGATCCCAAGATGCCATAAGTGTAAGGGGTGGGGGAATTTGAGAGTACTATCTATGTGGGGCCAGTTTGGATGATATTTTGGAAACTTTTCACTATGTTCAAAGGGATAAGGCGTTATAATTAGATACTGATTTAATGTTAAAAGTGCTGCTTAACCAAGATCCAGTTAAATCTCAAGTTAGGTTGAAACATAGAAAAATGAGGCAACCCCACCTTCCGTATACTTTCTTGAGTTTGAACTTTGTAAGAAATGTAGTGTTTTATTATTACCATTAAAACACAAAGAAAAAAACCTACTTTTTTTAAAATTTTATTTGAATTCTTAGTTTTGTTTTATTTCAATTTTCATAACTTTCGAAAATTATAAAAAGTGATTTGTATTTTCAATTTTTATTTTTCCATAATCTAATTTGCTACCAACTAAATATATATTATTTGATTATTTAATATTAATTATTAATAAAAACTATGAAATTTTTGTTAATACATCGAGCAAATATAACCAAGAGTAAAAAGTTGTTCTTTACGTCCTCCCTTTCTCCATTCTTTTGGATTGTCTTCAGCTTTTTTCCATTATTATGACCTATTTTTGACCTCCTAAAAACATTCGTGTCTTTTTCCTTTAAATTTCCTCTTCCCACCAGCATCATCTTGCTGTTTTCCTCACATTGCATCTGTCAGACTCCCTTCCTACAACCTGCCCCCTCCTTTATTTAGCAATATGTCAATCAATCATGTCTTGCATCCCTTTGATTTTTCCCCATTACCCCTTCCTACCAAACCATCTTCATCCTCATCTTCTAAGAACTCATCTCAGTAGCCATCCCTACCTATACTTTTGACACTACCTTCCCAGAAACCATTATCTTCTTCACCTTCTAGACAACCTCCCCTGAAAACATGGAAACAAATGGTTGGTGATAAACCATCCTAGATCCTCACTTTTTCTCCACCTCAAGAGTTGGATGGAAAGCTTTTGGTGTGTCCTGATATTTTGACTCTCCAAAAGGGAGCTAAAAGCAGGGAATCAACACTTGTCAGATTTTCTTTGATCAAAGACCCGCCTTCCCTCTCAAACAGCATTGTGCCACTAGAACATAGAAAGCAAAGGGTTTATCAGATGTCTTACTCACTAAGGATAACCTCATACTCTTCACTTTTTTATCTATATTTGATGCTCAGAAAATCCTTGAAGATGATCCATGGCATCTTGAAATCTAGCCTATCTTTTTACAAGCTTGGCAACCTAACTTACGGTTTGAAACTATCAAGATTCAAAATGTCCCTCTCTAGATTAACTTTCACAATGTTCCCTTGGAATATTGGATCACCCAGAGGTTAAGCTCATTAGTTATTCATATTGGCAAACCATTATGCAAGGATGAGCATACTGCTATGAAAAGAAGAATTGGTTACGCCTGGATTTATGTAAGCACTGAACTTTCTAAGGAGCTACCAAATGTGATTCCTATAATGAGGTTAGGAGAAGAAATAACCCATGGGAGGACATCATTGCCATATCCTATCAATGGAGACCATCTTCCAAGCTGTATAGGAAAGCATGGAAAGCTAGGGGAAGAAATTCATTATTGATAGATCTTGAACGATAGCTAACTATTATTCCCAAATACTTCACTTCAACTGTTGCTCTAGTGGAGCAGGTGAACCTTGCTATGATGCAAAATTCCAAGCAGGACACCAACCTTAAATTGACCTCAGTTTAGAAAATGGATCTCTTAAAAGATAGTCAACCAATATCTTCTATTGCCAGAAGCCAAAACATAATAACATATTGCACCACGGAACATTTTCCGAACAACAGTGATATCCAGAAGCCTGACAACTAGGCAATACCACGAGCTATAAACTACATACCTGGTAATGTTTCTAGTACTTTAAGTGATACCCTGACATCTTTTACTAAATATGAATCACCTAAGTCCACCTCTACTATGAATACTCAAGCAGAGGATCCTTGCACTAAAGATGCAGTGAATGGATAGACTTTCCAAAACGTGCAGAGAAGATAATCAAAACTATGCAAAAGTAAAAGCTCTACAGGTTCCTCCTTTTAATGTCAATCATAACATGGAATGTGTGGAATAAATAACCCCTTTAAGCTTTTGTCTTTAAGAGACTTTGTTTTTCATGAAAAAACCTCTGCTAATTGCTCTTCTTGAAACCAAAATAAAATTATAGAACCTATGCAAGCTACATATCCTTGGTGCCTAATGAAGTCTACTTTCCAATCACCAACATCATACTTTTGGAAGGATAATCTTGTGTTATAAAAAGGACTAACTCAAGGTAGAATTGTTGGACTAAAATGAGCAAGCTATGCATCTCCATCTAACATTTTTGTAGGAGAATGTTGATATAAACATTTCCTTCATCTACGCGAGTTCCTACTCATTTTAGACAAGAAGTCTTTGGAGCAATCTCAGAACATTCAGCAACTATATTACTAAACTATGGTTGATTTGTGTTGATTTTAATTTCATATTCTTCCCTTCAAAAGCTCAGAGTCATTGCAATCTTAAACACCATTCAAATGATTTCAAAGATTGTGCTCAAGACATGGCATGAATGATCTGAAATTCATTGGAAATACCTTTACTTGGTCAAATAAACAGACATCATCTTGGCACATAAGGAAAAAACTCGATCATGTAATAGTGAATGATACTTAGTTAAATGTATTTCCATCTAGTTTTGCAACTTCAAAGATTCATTATTTTCATATCATTCTCCCATTATAGTAGATAGTTTGTTTCAAAAAATTCATCCTCATTTTCCCTTCATATTTAACAATTATCTTATACATTAACTTCGCTTTCCTGACGCTTGCAAGATGGGTGTTGACTTCCATTATGTAGGTACTAAATAATTTTGTTGTGTCCAGAAATTGAAATGCATCAAGCATGAGCTTAAATGATTGAAGTCTGTATAAGGCTCCACATTATCTACTATCCACTTGAGAAGATTAGATCTTAAAGCTATACAATCAACGCTTGCCTGGAATCCCACTTATCAGAATCTCATGGATAAGGAAAACATGCAACTAGAAATTATCTTCAAGTTGTTAGCAACCACCATTCTTTGCTTCAATAAAGAGTAAATGTTAACTAGTTTAAAGATGATGATCAATACCCTAGTTTTTTCTTTAATCTATTCTAGTAAGGAGAAATTTCAACAAAATCCACTCTATCAAATCCACAGTAAGTTTACTACTCTCGAACTCTTAAGACATTCAAGAAGAAACTACTAGTTACTTTGCTTCTCTTTTTGGATTGCCTAATTAGTCGATAGTCTCCCTTCCTGACCTTCGTTCACTTAATTTGAATCAAGTTTCTCCACTAGATTAGGATCTTCTAATTCAACCTGTTGAAGACAATGAAATTGAGAGCGTAGTCTTTAGGATGGATGGTTTGAAGGCACCCAAGCTTGATGAATTTAATAGCTACTTCTTTTAAAAATCATTGCATATCACAGGTGGTTTTGTGAAACAAACAGTTTAGGAATCCTTCACAAATGGGATACTCCTGAAGGAAATCAATAAAACTTTTCTCTACTTGATCCCTAAATGTCTCAACCCTTTTACTTTTGGAGACTTTCGACCTATAGCATGAATTAACTTCCTATATAAGATCATTTATAAGATACTAGCTACAAGATTGAAGAAGGTTTTCTCTCCTTTGATTAGTGAGAACCAAGGAGCTTACATGAAGGATCACAATATTGGTGATAATATTCTTATTGCCCAAGAACTTCTCAATGGCTACTCTCGCCCCCAATTATGCTTCCAACTGTATAATGAAATCTGTATTTTATAAAGCATTTGATAGTATTAGCTGGGAATTCATATGGATCATGCTCCAAGCTTTTAGATTTTCGATTATCTTCATCAATTAGTTAAAGTAATGTATTACCTCTGCTTCTTTAGCTGTGCTCATAAGTGGTAGTCCCATAAAAAAATTTTAAGGCAGCCATGGGTCTTTAATAGAGGGATCCTCTATCCCCCTATATCTTCATCCTATATATGGAAATTCTTAGCTCCATCATCAAACAAGAAGTGCAGCTTAACCCAAACTTTAGATATCACTCCAAATGTAAAAAGATTACTTCACTTAACCTTGGGTTTACTGATGATCTCCTTCTTTTTCGTAGAGCTAAGATGAATTTTATTAACACTCTCATGAAGGCACTGAACACCTTTAAAAGTTATTCCAAGTTGCATATCAATCTTAATAAGAACCTCTTTATTCTTTCCAAAGCTGCCTTAGACCTCCAACCTCTTATTGCAAAAGCTACTGATATGAACTCCACCAACCCTCCAATTTTGTATCTGGGACTTCAAATGACTACCAAGTGCCTTAATTATCAGGAAAGTTCACCCAACCCCTCTCCCCCCATGCGCCCTTGAATGTATTCAAAGAAAAATCACTTCATGGGTAAATAAAAGGCTATCCTACGGGGGTAAACTACAACTCATTCAATTTGTGCAAAATTTTTACATTTATACTAGAGTTCCCATATTTTTCTTTCTTAAAGTATTATTAAGACTATCGAAAGATTACTCAAGAATTTTTTGTGGTCCCATTCGCATGGATTTAAAGGTGCAGTAAAAGGTAGATGGACTGACATATGTCTTCCTAAGAAAGAAGAAGGCCTTAACATTGACAAACACTTATGGTGGATAAGATGGCTACATTCTTATTTTTTTCAAGGAAGAAGCATTTGGCAACTGAGTAAAAGCTCCTCCCATTCTCATTTTCTCAACCATTTGCTCACATTGAGAGATAAGATGATATCACAGGTAATCCAGGAAATGATCCAAATTCTACTGTCATACTCCACTGGAAAGGTTACCCGATCCACTCCCTCAACAATAAAATCACCAAGGATCTCTTGTGAAGAAGATGTCTTGAAGTGGACTGGCACAAAATTGTTTAGAACAAAGCTCTCACTCCTTGGCTATCCTTCAACCTCTAGCTCACAATTGAAAACAAGCTAAATACTTCCAACAAACTTCCTTACGTGCTAATTAATAGGAACTGACCTATGTTTCATCTCCATGTAGAAACCCGTAATCACCTCTTCTTCACTTGCCCCTTCAACATCCATATATGGCAGAGGATTACGAGACTATGTCGATAAAATGCCCCTGTTTGTACCATACCAGATATCATACATAATTTTCAGTTGGTACAACTCATTGACAACATATTTGTCGTATCTTCATCTTAGTGTTAGGGACTTGTGTGTATCTACTATGGCGGGAACGTAATCAAAGGAAATTTACAAACTAGTGTCCAATACAATAATCCATTCTGTTAGATATAATACAACAAGTTTGTGACCTGATCATCAAGAACCTCCATCAACTTTGCCCAGCTTATATATTAACTTTTTTCAACGTATGAACACCTGTGTGCTTGCTCCTTTTCTTACTAATTTATATGTTGTCTCTTTTTCTTATACCTATGTGTAAGAAGTGTAAAGGGTATACCCTTCTGTTAGGATATTTATTCTAAACTGTTGCTTTAAACCTTAAAGATTGATAAAGAAGTTAAATCTTACAGATGTTATGAAGTGCATAAAATTAAAGACACACCAATTTACTTGGTTCGATAGCTTCAATGCTATCAACATCCAAGGTTTCCACTGTTGTGGTTTCAACTAGTATGAAGACAATGAGCAAGGTTGCAAAAGTATGAGTGTTCTTCTAAACACTTGCAAAGAGTCTCACACTCTCCTTAGTACTTATAGGTCAGTACTCTAGCAACTCTCAAGCCTTAATCTTAATTCTTACACTCTCAGAATGATTGAATACAATGTGATGTGAATAATGAAGTCTTTATATTGTCTCTTCTCTGATGCCTGTAAACTGTTCTTTTATAGGTGTTGTATGGAGTAGTCTCTCGGATGATCCTGTATGAATCAGACGCGTTTCTTATGCCTCCCACGTGACTCATTAAAGAACCATCCTCTACTGTGTGTTTTGAGTATTGTAGCTACGTTTTGTTTTTCTTCAGATGTGCTACGACTGTGTTTTGAGTGGTAAAGCTTCAGACTTGAGTTTTGTCATGTGTTTCTCACGTGGGTATGTCTTAATCTTCAGTCCCATTTTGTTTCTGACAGACAAGAACATTTAAGAGCTTCTTCCTCTTTCTCACTTCGACTTTCAGACACTTTACACATATGCACCTTTTGTTCTTCAATTTTCTTCTATCGCACATCTATATGCTTGGATCTCTCATGAAGCACAGGATCTCTACTCAGGCATAAAGCACTCTGACTATCCGTATGAATGACTGATATCAGTGTTGATTTCTTTTAATATGCCTGATAGCCATGTTAGCTCCTTTACACCTTCAGTGATTGCATAATACTTTGCTTCTATGGTTGATAAACTCACTACTAATTGCTATTATGAATTCTAGCTGATTGTGTTTGCTGATAATGTGAAAAAGTATGTTGAAATTGACTTTCTTGTGCCCTTGTCTGCTGCATAATCTAAATCCACATAACTACATAAAGACAAGTAATTGCATTTAGTTAGTTCAGCTTTAGAAAAACATAGTTCGTAGTTGATGGTTCCAGATAAGTATATAAGAACCCCTTGAGCTCTTTCCAATGTTCTAAACCTGGATTGGCTATGAATTTGCTTTGGATACTGATGGCATAAGCTAGGTCAAGCCTTGTGCATAGCATAAGGTACATTATACTTCTAGCACCTACATCATAGGGATAGTGAGCCATTGCTTTTTGTTCATCCCCAATCTTAGGACTCTTGTCAGATACCATCTATAGGTGAGATCCTACGAGAATAGAACTAGATTTAGCTTGATCCATGTTGAATTGAGCTAAGACCTTTCTTATATAATTCCTTTGAACAAGTCAAAGCTTTTCTTCCCTCCTCTTTCTAATTATTTGCATTCCTAGAAGCTTCTGAGCTTCTCCCAAGTCTTTCATTTCAAATAAATGCATAGTTCAGACTTTACTTCTTGAATTATGTTCACGTCCTTTCCTGTTATTATTAGGTCATCTACATAGACCAACATGAAGACTACTTTAGTCATTCCTAAATCCTTAAAATATAGGCAGTAATCATATGAACTTCTAATGAAGTTCATACTAGCAGCAGCCTCATGGAACTTCTTATTCCATTGCCTAGGTGCTTGTTTAAGCCCATATAGGGATTTCTGTACAGACATGATCTAGCTTATTCTTGTCCTTAAATCTGATTGGTTGCTTCATGTAGATTGTCTCCTCAAGCTTTCCATATAGGAAGGCTGTCTTGACATCCATTTGATGGATTTCCTAGTCATATAGAGTAGCCAGAACTAGAATAAGCCTAATGGTTTTGAATTTGACTACTAGAGAGAATATCTCCTTGTAGTCAATTCCTTCCTTCTGTCAAAACCCTTTAGCTACAAACCTAGCCTTGTAAATCCTAGGTTTTGCTTCTGTCACTCCTTCTTTTAGTTTGAACAACCATTTTTTCTCAATTAGTTTAGCTTTAGGAGGTCTAGGGACTAAATTTCAAGTCATGTTCTTCATTAAAGAAGAATATTCTTTCTCACAAGCTATCTTCCATTGTTTTGCATCCTCACTTCTCATGGCTTCTTCATAGGTTTTAGGAGCCTTATATTCTATAGTTTTAGCCATAAGGTATGCAAATTCAACCAAGTTTAAGTCAATGTACCTCTTATTAGGGATTCTTTGTCTTGGTTGTCTGTCCCTTATAAGTTGTTGATAGTCTTGTAGATTTCCTTGTGGATCATTTGTAGTTGTGTGTGGTGTTTCTTCTTCACCCATACCTTCAGTCTCTACTGTCCTTTGTTCATGATGTGTAGTGCCTTGTAGAGGCTTCACATCAAGGGGTTGAGTAATGCCACCTTCACCAGTTTCTGGTGGCACATAGAAAGGGACTGATTGGTTCAGTGATCCTAATTGCTCCTGAATTTTCCTTTGGAAATCTGAATTTAAGGAACTCTTGTTCAGCAAAGGGAATTCATCTTCCTTGAAGATTACATCTCTGCTTATGATAGTTTTGTAGCCTCCCTTTTGGAGTAGTAAGATCTTATATCCTTTAACTCCTTCTGGATAGCCTAGGAAAACTCCCTTGATTGCTCTAGGTTCAAGTTTTTCTTCTTTTTGATGTGCATAAGCAACACATCCGAAAGTCCAAAGGTGAGTTAGGTTAGGTTTCTTACCATTCCACATTTCTTGTGGAGTCTTGTAATCATTAGCAGAGATGGGGAGCCTATTAACTAGATAGGCTATAGTCCTAATGGCTTCTTCCCATAGAGAATGTGAGTAAGCCGAAGAGAGTAGTATGCACTAGGTCTTTTCTAGGAGAGATCTATTGAATCTCTCAGCTACACCATTCTACTGAGGTGTAGCTCTCACTGTTTTATGTCTTAGGATGCCTTTCTTGCTGCAATAATCTTCAAACTCTTTATTGTAGTACTCCATTCTATTGTCAGTCCTTAAGCATATAAGCTTCTTCCCAGTCTGATTTTCTATAAGTGTATGTCATTTTATGAAGTTTTCTAATGCTTCATACTTTCTCTTTATCTGATATACCCAGCACTTCCTAGATTTATTGTCAATAATATACATAAAGTATAGATTCCCTCTTATAGTAGGTACTTGAGCTGGCCCCTAGAGATCACTATGAGCATATTCCATGATCTCTGTGACCCTGTGTGCTCCCTTTTAAAAACTGGATCAATGATGCTTTCCTAGCACACATGATTCACAAAATTCCAGCTTCTGTAGGTTTTGTTCAGGGATCAGTCCTTTTCTAGAAAGGTGGAACAAACTTTTTTTCCGTGCATAACCTAACCTAGCATGCCATTGCTTGGTTGATTCATGATTTCCCTTCTCAATAACTTGATTAACTTCAGTTGAGCTTATAACATAGTACAGCCTACCCCTTTTAATTTCTCTAAAAATGACTCTACCATTCTTTAGGATTTCTCTGAGTCCATCTTTTAATCTGATCTGAAAACCTTTCTTATCAAACAAGCTTTCAGAAATCAAATTTCTCCTTATTCCAGGCACAAATCTGACATTAGTAAGGATCCTTTTCTTTCCATCAAACATGTTGATGAAGACACTTCCAATCTCTTCTATCCTTTGCTGCCCAAAATCTGCCATTTTGACCTTGGCAGTGACTGGTTCAAATGTTGTGAACCAGTCTTTATATGGTGTCACATGCATGGTGTAGCCTGAGTCAAAGATCCATTCTCTACTCAGTTCTTCACTTTTTTCAGTGATAGCCAGAATTTCATCACCACTTGAATCTTCTGGTTTCTCCACATTCCTGCATCTCCACTTTCTGTAGCTTTATCGCTTTTCTTCTTTTTGCAGTGCCTTGCAAAATGTCCCTCCTTATCACAGTAAAAGAACTTCTTTCCTTTTCTCTTTTTCTTCTTTTCCTCACCTTCCTTGGTGAGCTTATCCTTTCGACTTCCCTTTTGCCACTTTCCTTTCTTGCTATTCTTCTTATGAGACTTCTTGTCATGATTATTTTCTACAAACATTACTTTCAGCCTCTTGCTTGAATGGATTAACATCTACTATTTCTTCCATTAGTGAGTCTAACACCCTCTTGACAGTGAGAGATTCTCCACTAGCATGCTTAATTACCTTCTTGAATCCATTGAATTTTGAAGATAAAGCCTTTAAAATTACTACAGCTTGATGCTCCTCAGATATCTTTTCATATGTAGCTTATAAGTCTTGTATTAGCTTAAAGGAATAGTCTAAGTTATCATCTAGGGAGACATATGTGTTCATCTTGTAGTTAGCAAAATTATGGAGAAGTGTCATCTTGTTATCAAGACACCTCTTTGCATAAATTTCATCAAGTTTGAGCCATAACTTCTATGCATTGTTACAATTATGCATTTTTCTTATCACAGTTGGTGATAAGTGAAGCATTAACTTGCAATATGCAAGTCTTTGCATTTTGAATCTTTTTGCTAGATCAGTCTTGACATCATATTGATCTTCTATGGCCCCATAACAATCATAGGACTCAAGAAGGGCTTGCATCTGAAGTTTCCAGATGATGAAGTCTTCTTTTCCAGTAAATACATCCATTTCTTTTCCTACCATTGTGACTGTAGTTTAAAGAAATAAAAGACTTTTACTTACAGAAAGTTCTTGATGATCTTTTGTGCTTCCAGTAGTCAAGAAATGCCCCAGGAGGTTTCCAAATGCTCTGATACCACTTTTGTTAGGATATTGGTGCTATACTGTTGCTTTAAACCTTAAAGATTGAAAAAGAAGTCAAATCTTGCAGATGTTGTGAAGTGTGAAAAATTAAAGACACACCAATTTACTTGGTTCGATAGCTTCAATGCTATTTATATCCAAGGTTCCCACTGTCGTGGTTTCAACTAGTTGTATGAAGAAAATGAGCAAGGTTACAAGAGTATGAGTGTTCTTCTAAACACTTACAAAGAGTCTCACACTCTCCTTAGTACTCACGGGTCAGTACTTTAGCAACTCTCAAGCCTTACTCTTAATTCTCACACTCTCAAAATGATTGAATACAATGTGATGTGAATAATGAAGTTTCTGTATTGTCTCTTCTCTAATGCTTGTAAACTGTTCTTTTATAGGTGTTGTATGGAGTAGTCTCTCGAATGATCCTGCATGAATCAGGCAAGTTTGTTATGCCTCCCATGTGACTCATTAAAGAACCATTCTCTGCTGTACGTTTTGAGTATTATAGCTGTGTTTTGTTTTTCTTCAGATGTGCTACGACTATGTTTTGAGTGGTAAAGCTTCAAACTTGAGTTTTGTCATGTGTTTCTCACGTAGGTATGTCTTAATCTTCAATCCCATTTTATTTATGACAGACAAGAACATTCGAGAGCTTCTTCCTCTTTCTCACTTCGACTTTCAGACACTTTATGCACACGCACCTTTTGTTCTTCAATTTTCTTCTGGATTTGTTGCATCTAAGTGTGGATTTTTTGAGTAATTGTGATTTCTATCACACATTTAACCTTTTTTCTTTCCTATATTCTTTCCGTTATTTAACTATAAATCTCATTTTCCTTTTTTAAAAAAAAATTGGTAAAGCCACTCAAGTTGTTTGCGGTTCAACTGTCAGACACTCTTGACAAGTGGGTTGATTTGTTCCTAGACAACCTTATTAAAAGACGACGTACTAGGCCCAAAATTGATGTTCCAGGAAACAGTAACATAACAGGTCAATAAGAAGGGGCAAAAACAAAAACAAAATAAAAAAAACAACACCAATGCTTAGCGTTTATATCCAACATGTTCTAATAATTTATGTTGGTCGGTTCACGGGAAGAGACGGCTCCGGAGCAAACAAAGACGGCCACGGTAGCATGCACATCTTTCTTGTCCGGTGATTTTTGTCCTCTGGCTGTTGCTTCATCTCTGAACTTTTTGTAAATGTCACTCTTGTAAAATTTTCTTGTCCTGTGTACCAAGATGATTGAAACAAGAAATCCCAAGAACGTAGTAGCGGTAATTAGGATAAAAGCCTTTCTAAAACAATAAACTCCGATGCAACTAAGCTCCTTCCGAGTTTGTCTTGTACGACCTGAAGCTTTCATTTGTTTCAATGCCTCTTTATCATACAAATGGCCAGCAACTTTCACATTGAAGATATATGACCCAACAGGGCTTGAAACAGACCCTACACTATACAGGGTAGAGAAGTGTTTAAGGTCGAAGACTTCAGATATAATGGCAGATACCAGCGGTAGTTGTGCTCCAAGGCAGAATCCGATAATGATGGATGATAAGTAAAGAGAATTAGGCACTCCAAATGCTATTAGAATATGGCCAATGCAAGAGAACAGGATCACGAAAGTAAGCACAAGTGGATGAGAAAACTTGTACTTTATCAAGACTATTTCAGACGCAAAACCTGCGAGAACTCGGCCTAGGAAATTCCAAATGCTCATTAGAGATATGAAGGTTGCTATGTTGTGTTTTTGGTAGCCTAAAGAGTCAGCAATCTGACCCAGATTGTCTATGGCTGCTAATGCACCACCAACTCCGCAAGTTGTAGAAATGAAGATGATAAGCATGTCAATGCTGAAAATGGCTTGCAATATAGTATAGTCCTTACCTCTCTCTGGATGTCTAAAAATGTTTCTAAAGCAAGAGAGTGGGTCAAATTTGGCCTCGGCTACTGATCGTAGTGGTGGAGTTTCAGCTACAACATGAATTTGAGAACTGTCCCCAAGAGACTGTTTCTTGATCTTCCATACATTGACCTCTTCTTTTAGAACTATAGCAAGTGGAAGAAAGAGCAAGAAAAGAACAAATACTGAACTTCCAACATATTCAGTTCTTGTGAACTTGTACTTGTTTTGTAAGATAATGATGGCCATGAGAAAACCAGCAAGGCCAAGTGAAAGATATAGGAAATTATAGAATACATCCAGCTCCTTCTCATGGCGGGCAATTTTCATGATACGAATTGCAGGAAGAAATAGAAGAGGAACAACAGTAGGAAGCCAAGCAATTAGCAAGATCAGAGCCTTGGAGTCATTTTCATAAAAAGCATGATAGATTTGTGTCAAAATTGCTCCACTCAAGCCAATAAGACCCTTCAGGAGCCCTATAAGACTGCCTCTGCTTTCAGGGAAATTCTTCACAGATGTGACTAGAGCTCCAGTATTAGGATAGGATGCAGCGTTTGTAGCAAGGCACATGTACAGACACATTTGCCACGTGTGGGGTTTTGCGATTCGACCAGAGACGGTTTCCCAAATCAGAAAATATGCAGAAAAGTTCATAACTGAGCCAATGGAGATGACTAGCCAAGGTGGTAGGATTTCGTACACAAGACCTGCTACGAATCCAAGATTGCCACCCAGGTCTTTAAAGAAGCTTAGAGTATCGAGTGTGGTCTGATCGTACCCTAGCGATGACTTGATTTCACCAGAGTATAGACCGAACATGTAACTAGTGCCATTTACAGACATGATCAGGAGTGAAGCAAACACCATGAACCATCTGCTGGCAAGTACTTGCCAGCTGAAGCTCTTCAACACATTCTTAAAACCCAACTCAGCCATACCCTTCTGTTTCTCTCTTGAAACTGGTCTAGCTTGTAACTACTTTGGGACGTAATGGTGCTGATGTACAAGTTCTTCATAACAAGACAGATGCTGACTTTGTTGTTTCGGTTTTTAGATTTAATTGGAGCTGACGCCAATTCCTTGATAGGAGTGCTTATGAACTTACTTTAACTGTTTACTCACCTTGGTATTGGTGAATTGCAAGTAGGATTTTGTTAAGAGTAGTAGGTCCCTAGCTGATTGTAATTAGTTGATATGATCTTAGTACGTTTTTTGTACAAGCGGCCTTGGCTTGTGGGTTGTAGCCGAAACTGGAATTACTTGCTTGGCCTCTCCATTTGGAAAGGAATCAAAAGCGCTCTCACTTGCAAATGAAAGTCATTTTGTAATCCTCAAGTGGGCTTAAAACAACCGATTTAGTATCTCGTCGACAAGGGATCCTTCAATCATTGTGAGTAATGTTTCAAATCTTGTTCTCGCAAATAATTGATCATGTCCGGAGATATGGGCTTTCGGAAAATTGAACTTGAAGTAGATTCTTTGAAAGTTATTAATATTCTTTCCTCCTTAGGTTCAAGAGTCTCCTATAATACTTCTCTGATATAGGTTATCAAGATTATGTTGACTAAATCCTGGACGGTTCGTATCCACCATGTGTTTCGTGAGAGAAATCGGTGCATTGACTAGTTAGCTATTAATGCGGAGTCTTTTAGTTTCAGAATTACTTATTTACAGTCTCCTCCTTCGGGATGTCTTTATACCCTCTTTGAGAATATGTGTAGGGTTTTAACTCTAAGGGTCATTATTTAGGCCTACTTTTTTCCATTATATATAAAAAAAAGGAAAAAAATTAACCTTTATTTTGACCAATATAGTTATAGTGAAATCATCTGTTTTTAGTATACATACTCAAGTTGGTCAAATCTCTATAAAATTCTTTTGATTAATTCTCTTTTTGTTTCTTTATATAATAATCAAAAACAAATTCAAAAAGAGATTTTGGTCTCAATTATCGCAAACATACTTACAATGACTTCAACGACAACTCTTTTTATCTTCGAGTCTTTTCCAAATAGTCTTAATTAATTTACAATATTCATAAGTCTATAAACTCTTTGATAAATTCACATGTTTACATCTTTAGTAACTTAAACTCCCTCCACAACTTGAGGATTTGAAATTGCATTGTTTATCTAACCCTTGAAAATGCAATTTCAAGCACAAAATACATATCATAGATCACATATGTAGAAAGAATAAGAAATTGGCAAAAATACCCCGTAATGACAGGTCATGTGAACTTGTAACCACAAGGTGATAGACGAATCATCAAATAAGAATCGAAAGGGACAAATTTGTAAGTGCATGGCACAGGAAGAACAAGGAAAAGTTAACAAACTTATATCCAATGCCAACAGTTATAAATTATTATATTTATTTATTTATTTATTAAAAGAGTTGAAAATGTAAAAGTTATCTATTCATTAAAAGGGGTCAAAATTGAAAAGTCAATAAATATGCTTTAAGATGTTTATATATACCAAAAGTTTCTTGTCATTTTTTCTTGTAGAAACTGGAAAGAAAAAGTTTATGGATGAATTTCTTATTTGAAATTCGAGCTTTATTGCGTAGAGCTAAAGAGGAGTTTGGTTCTAACCATCAATTGACACATATGTTAACACTTTTTTAAAAAAATATTTTTTATTAATATAACAATATTTGATCCTAATATATAATTGGAATTTCAATCTTTGACTTTTCGATTAAACTCTAGCTTTAAATAAAAAATTTCGATGACCCCTCGTGGGGGGTTGATGATATTATTAATGATTTTACATAAAAATGTGTGAAAATTTATTTTTCATGATTACCTGTGTGCTTATTAGTATAATTATCTTGGTGTTTTGCATTCTAATATTTCTATTCAGTTGTTGCTACTATTATTTTGTTGTTGCAACTACTATTTTTAATGATTTGATTGTTGTTGACATTTATAATATGTTATTAATTGTTATTACGATAATTATTTTTTTATTAAGTATAAGAACTTTTAATTTAAGTCACTTATGTATTTATATTAAATTTTAAAAATAAAAATATACTTTTAAAGTTTACATATTTTTATATTATAGATTCATTAGGGCCTTTTTTTCTTTCACTTTATCCCAAGTTTATAAAATGTTAGGAAAGATCTTGCTAGTGTCTGGGCTATAGATTTGTTGGAATTGGAAGCTAGACAACAAAAAGTTTGAGAATGGGCTATGTTAATTTGTCTTCAACAAGTTTGGCTATCCCCGTGGCATCAGAAAGACTTTGAGATTTAAGGAGAAGCAACTCATGTTGCACCTTATCCTTTTAAACCAAATAGAGACAATTCAACATATTAGTGGTGTTTAACCCCTAGACGCGAGTTGATAGAGCCTTGAATTCGGTCAAGTACGCGTTGACAGTAAGAGTTTAGTGCAGCTTGTATAATAACGCCTCATGGTTGTCGAAGGAAGAAGGTCCAAACTCAAGTTTGAGCTGGCAAGTAAAGGGTGCTCGAGTGTAGAGATATGAGGTTGTATTTATCCGGTGGTACCATTGGAGGGTCCAGCCCAGTCTTTTAAAAGGCAATAACGCATTTCAGGGGATTGAAAGATGGTAAAAAAAATCGGATTCAAAGAAAAAAGAAGAGGATAGATTCGAATTAACCAAAACTAGATCTGATATGCAAAGTTTTAAATTTACCTACTAGACTTCACGAAGAACTTGTCTCGAGTAACCTAGATAATGGGTAAAAACAAACCAAGAAAGTTGGTATGATCAAAATCACGCCACAATCCGATTTAATTAATAAGTGAAATTTAATTCCTAAGTTGAAAAAAAAAAGAAAATTTTCTCTTCTCAATATGGCCGACGGCTCACAAAAAACAATATGATTAAAGTTGTCTTCTAAAAATCCTAAAACATAAGTATTTATACCTATGCTTGATGTTAAAAGACTTGGGCTTAAAATATATGGAAATTCAAAATATAATTATAACTTAAAACAAGTCTAAAATAGAATAATAAAAACACATATAGGCCTGGCCTAATGCGCTTGTTGGAACCCCTCCCCGGTGAGTCGCGTGCCCGACGTCCTACGTGACATCTGGACACGCATCTCACGAGGTAGGAATTCCTCACCACGAAAGAAATCGAACTTAATTTAACATCATCCGAACAAAACTTGATAAATTCACCCTAATTATCTTCCAATAAAATTTATCTGCTTAGGGCCCATTAATAAATCCGAATCCTAAGCTAAAATGAAATTCCATATCTCTTGGTCAAATAGAAACAAAAATCTCCTCAATCGGAACTCTATAAATCGCAGAATCGTCCAAAGACGGAAAGATATTCAATATCATCACATAATTGGCTTTCTTTAAAAGTATCCATAAATTCCCACTAAAACCCGAATCTCTAATTTTATCAAAAAGGGGTAGAAAATTTTTTTAGAAATCCAACGGTTCAAAAATCGTGAAAATCGGAGGTCAAACGGAGGAGAAACGAATAAAATAGGAAACGGGGTTTAATTTCTCCAAATTGAA